>JASAND010030469.1:0-135994 GCA_030248195.1 Trissonchulus latispiculum | reverse complement strand
CAAAGTTCATTTTTTCCGGGCAAGTTTGGTATCATTCGAAAGCTCTTGGCCTGGAGATTTCAAAAAATGTAAATATTAGCTCTTAATTCCTTCCCGTTAATTAGTTATGCCTAATTAGCACTTTTCCAAATCCGCAAAGTGCCTTTATAGCTCATATTATGGGGGGCTCTCCGAGCTCCCCCATGATTATATATTATAGATTGTATTATACCATGCAATTTCGCAAATATCATAAGCGCGGAAACATCGTGCAATTTTAAATTTACGCTTTACAATATCTCACGTAACATTTATGCAAGTTTCTATTATTGTGGAAGCTGATTAGATAATTTGTTTTAGGTGACAATTGTGAATCATGCAAAGAAGGCTACTATGGAAATGCGCTCAACGGAGGAAATTGCACACGTGAGTCTCACTGTGATTTTTATATGCATTGTCAAGAATAGATAAGAGTATGACAATTGACAAACGTCTACTTTCTGTTATCATGCCAAGGTCTACATCGTCTACAACGGTCTAACGGCTGATCCCTAGAAACATCTAGCGAATTTGCTTGTTGTGCTTGCGTCCTCCCAGAGTCATTGTGTTTTCGAGTTTAAACGCGTAAAGATTTGGATAATGAGGGATGATGAGTTCATCGGGTGGATCCAGAGAGCGCTTTTATGATGCCCTCGTGGTCTTGATTACGTATATTGAACTCGTCTTTAGTTACCTGAGTGTATTATACTCTAGCAATTGTGGATTAGTGATATTTTCCTTTTTTGATCTTTCCAAATTTGCAAGGTGCTGTGTTTTTAAACTATAGAATGTGACTGTAATGATCAGGCTAGCAGTTGCCATCCATTGACTGGCCGTTGCTATTGTACAACCAAGGGTATTGTTGGACATAACTGTGATCGTTGCGATGAAAATTCTCACTATATCGGAGATCCCAAAAATGCTACCTGCTTCTGTAAGAATACTGGCATTAAATTTGTATATTTTTTACAAATGTTGCAATAAAATGTACAGAAATGAAGATAATATCGTGCCAGTGAGGTTGATTCTGTTCTCGTAAGAAGAAGATTTAAAAATTTAGCAATAGATTCCCCACTGCATCCACAATCGTAATGTTGTAATATTTTAGTTTTTCCATTGTGTCGTTCCCTACTCGAGTGTCTTTATTTTAAACATTTTACAGTGTTTCAATTTTTTAAATTGAAATGAGCATTTTTATGTTTAAATGATATCAGTCAGTGTGAAAAACTTGTCCTGGTGGCAAACCAAAATCGTGTCAATTTTGTTTATTTGTCTTTGATTTGTTCAGATAATCTGAATGTGGACTTCGTGTTCACATTTAAGCTGAACGAAGAAGAGGATCGAAACATAACTCAGATCAATTTTGTGACGCGCCCTCTGAAGGACGATGCTGATGTCACTTTTAAACTGGAGTGTCGCAACAAAAATCCGGGTGGTCAGAAAGCCCGATTAAATCTGTCCATTTATTCATGTACGTACACACGGGAGTTGTCCTGTTTATTTTGCTATTAGCTTTGAATACGGTAGGTTGAGCACTAGGTTTCAGAGATATTTGCTGGGGTTACATTGAGCTTACGCCCCACATAGTAGTTGGAATGGCTAAAGATTAAGTCAAATTTTTGCCGAGTTAGTCGTTTGCTAATTCTCGGCTAATCTGATTGGAATTTCTTGCAAACAGCAGGGATAATTTTGTCGACATGTGCTTCTCCACAGATATTTTTAAAACGCTTCAGGGATTTCGCTGATTTATGCTCCTTCAAAACCAAGTTAATTGTTAACTGTTTGCTTAGTATGTGGAATCTTACTAGAAATGTTTCCAAAAGTCAGCGTAACTACCATTCCCGTTCGTCGGGAAATGATTATTAACTTAGTATTGTCGTGTAATAACTGCTACTAACTTGGCAATTGACAACACTCATTAGTCTAAAACGCCAGAACAATTTAGTCAGACACCTGCGGTCTCTAAACTCAAGATTTGTCTGATTTCAGGGTTTATTTGACATTTTTTCTGTTCTCGTTGATCGCTGAACCTATTATTTTTTAATTAAACATTAATAGTGTTTCTTCTGTTTAGCTGCATGGCTGGGCGCACGTCCAATGCTAAGAGGAACGCCATGTGAGCAGATTGAACGCCGATTTAACAAAGATCGATTCAAGATTGGTGCTGAATGGAACACCACTTTTTACGTGTACATCTATGACATACACGTTCCTATGGAGCTTGTGGTGAGCTTGAGTCTGTGTAAGACTTGCCTTGTGTTGCTGTGTATCTGTTGCTTTGAAGAATGATCTTCCCCCAGGCACCCCTTAAGTTCCATTTTAGGTGAACATGGAAGACACTAAACAATTAAAATTAAATTGCGGTGGTGCTGGAAGCAGTTTTCTGTTTTTGTTCAAACAATTTTTGGTCAATCCCTCATTCATTCACTACTTCTAGCCTGTCCTACTGTTTGCTGTGTTGCTTGCTGTTTGTTTGAATGGTGGTAGTTAGTCACCTTATCAACAGCTTGCATGATTTGTTGTTTTTGTCTGGTGTCAAATCCAGTAGGAGTCGCAATGTGGGTTTGGCTCTTGTAAATGTTTTAGTGCTCTTGTAAAATTATTTTCAAAACATTTTTGTAACGTTCCTTCTGAATCGGTAAAGCCGTTTCATATATTACTTGTTAAATTTTGTAGATTTCGTTTTCTCGTGTTGGACCATTTCCTCCTCCTCTCATCTGAAGTTGAACCAAACTTTTTGTCTTCGATTCGTACTAACGGTCACATCTTAAGTCTTTAGCCTGAAGTCCTAAATGTAGTTTAGCAGCTTAACAAAAAAATAACTGTACTGTAGTTATTGTGTCGTTGTTGTTGGTATAAATAAAGCACCCTGATTTGCTTGATGTGCAGTCTATGGCAGATATTTTTGTTCTACTACCTTCATTGTAAGCGAACGCAGTAAAATTACATCGATGATATTTTCGTGGACTCAATGTTAGTTGGTTTTGTTATACTAATAATGGGTTCACATAAAATACATAGAGTACTGGAACTGAAAAATGAATGATGGCTGGTAAAATGATGATGCTTGGTCGTTTGTTCGTTGTCGAATACTCTTGGGTTGAACTATCTGAATTTATTGTAAAGTCGAGTCCTTTGTTTTGTGACATTTATGATTTCTTTTTGTTTCAGATTTCTTTTGCTCAAACGCCCGGCTTGAATCTGGTGAAATTTTTCATCACATTTGCTAGGTATGTCATGTAACAGTTTTACAACAATGTTCTGGTTACTTGACGGGTGTGCAGATCTTCAGTTGATTATGAGGTAGAATTCACTTCCCGCCCGCTAGCTGGTGAGCTGTGGCGAGGCAGTTGATTATGAAACGCTTGTCAAGTGTGCTCATTCGCTGATTTATATTTCATTGTGGTTTTTGTTTAGCTGCTTTCTGTCCCTACTTTTGGTTGCTGCTGTTCTTTGGAAGATCAAAGTTCGCGTCGATGTTTATCGAAGAAGACAGGTAAAAGCGTTCTGTTGGATGTTTGCGTTTTGTATTGTGTTAAAAAATGTAATGACTGGCACAGAAAGCTCAGTAAAATTGGAATGGTGAGACTAAGTACTTAAATCGTCGGCCGATGTCTAATAGTATTATTGGATTGGAGACTTTCAGGTTGTCGTTTGGTTACAGTCAACATTTTTTCAAAATCGGATTTCATCAAATTGTCGGCATTTTTATCTCGAACGTCAAAAATTTTTTCAGAGGTTCAGTTTTGTTCTAAAGTCTGACCAAAAAATGTAGAAAGCGAAATTGTTTTCTTTATATCTCAAAAACGCTTCAAGATAGCTACCACAAAGTATATATTTTCTGAACCGGACTGATGAGATCTTTCTTTTCGTGAAAAATTTTTTGAAATTTCCCGTGCGATTTCAAAGGGCGCCGCTTTTATATGTACAGAAGGATTGGTACATGGAAATGCCGATTTTTACACGAAAATTTTCCCCTTGTATGAAAGTGCTACACACCAAATTTCAACTTTTTTGGCTGAAAATAGCGTGAGTTATTCAATTTTTTAGATTTTCAAAATCCTTTGATCTTTGCCGCTTTTTCGACTTTGACTGGTTATTACTCGCGACTCGCTCAACGGAAAAAAATTTCGATTAGATTTTCAGGACCGCCTAGGCGTCCGCTTTCACCCGATATATGTGACATTTCAAAATTTGAAAGTAGATTTTTTCGAAAAATACCACTTTTTGACCCAAAATTTCGACATAGCGAGTCTAGCAAAAGTGAGTAAAAATTACATAATCATAAAGTCCAATCTAAGCTGAATCCAACGATATAAAGTTTTTGTGGCTACGACTTACATTGCGTCCGCAATGAATTTTTAAACAATTTCCCTTTTTCAGCTGGTTTTTGCTAGTTTACACTGGTTCAGGCAAATCAAGGCGGCAACATCAAAGGGAGCCAAAAACCAGCTGAAAAAGGGAAATTGTTTAAAAATTCATTGCGGACGCAATGTAAGTCGTAGCCACAAAAACTTTAGATCGTTGGATTCAGCTCAGCTTGAATTTTATGATTATGTAATTTTTACTCACTTTTGCTAGACTCGTTATGTCGAAATTTTGGGTCAAAAAGTGGTATTTTTCGAAAAAATCTGCTTTCAAATTTTGAAATCTCACATATATCGGGTGAAAGCGGACACCTAGGCGGTCCTGAAAATCTAATCGAAATTTTTTTCCGTTGAGCGAGTCGCGAGTAATAACCAGTCAAAGTCGAAAAAGCGGCAAAGATCAAAGGATTTTGAAAATCTAAAAAATTGAATAACTCGCGCAATTTTCAGCCAAAAAAGTTGAAATTTGGTGTGTAGCACTTTCATACAAGGGGAAAATTTTCCTGAAAAAATCGCGGCAGTACCATGTACCAATCCTTCTGTACATATAAAAGCGGCGCCCTTTGAAATCGCACGGGAAATTTCAAAAAAATTTTCACAAAAAGAAAGATCTCATCAGTCCGGTTCAGAAAATATATACTTTGTGGTAGCTATTTTGAAGCGTTTTTGAGATATAAAGAAAACAATTTCGCTTTCTACATTTTTTGGTCAGACTTTAGTAATTTTGGCTGCATTTTTATCTTGTCGGCGTGCCTTGTTGCAAATTTCGCATTGTCCGTGACCCGCGTGTTTCATAACTTACTGATATACCAGGTGTCATGACTTCGAGCACAAACGACGATAAATCAATTCGTGGGTCTAGGGGGCGGAGCCTATCAAAAGGTGAAGAAATCTTTTGTTTTTTTCGATAAAATCTTTCTTCCAAAGCTTTTTCTGCATAGAAAACAAAACAGGTATAGAAGACGTTGGAAGCATATTATATTGGCCAAAGGCGCGATTTTTAGGTTTTTGCCCTTTTTCTATGCTCCTGTTTACTTTTTCTTACCTTCAAATGTAGGCGCTGCCCACATCCGTCCATGGTCTATAGCATTTAGAGAATATAATTGAATAAGTATGCGTAATCGAATGTCCATGTATATATTATGCTTTCATTCAATTATAGTCGAAAATCCTAAAACCAATGTTTCAGAGAAAAGATTTAAAAATGCGATGAGAAAATTGAATCAAAATAAAGGCAACAGCCCCCAAAGCTAAGAAGTTTTGAAAAGTCACTGTTGATGGAAACTTTGCATTCTTGTTAAATTTGAGTGCCACTTCCACATTTTGGCTTCGTCACTCCTTCGTGATTTTTATTTTGGCTTCGTCACTCTTTCGTAATTTTTATTTTGGGTTCGTCAAAACTATTGTTCATTTCTGCAATCGATGCTATTTTAACCAAAAGTCTAGGTTACAATAAAGGCTACAGCAGTTCTAAAATAAGTTAGCAAGACTCTATAACCTTGAGAAGCAGGAAGCAAGCCACTGCCCTACTTCTTTTTTGCAGTGGTGCTTCGTCCAGAATAAGCGAATGTTTCCCATATGAAGGTGTAGTGAAACTTTATATCTTCCGGGGGGAAAGAAGTAAAAAATGCAATGAAGATTACCTATCATCCCACCATACTGTACGGAGCGGAAGGAGTCTGCAATTTAATTGATCGTTGGCCATCCCTCCCTAAATGCATTAGCCAAACGAAACTTCGACCACCACCCAACAGAGGAACATTCGTATATTCCGATAAAGCACCGTTACATCAGAATTAAAATATGTGGAGGTTTGCGGTTTCCAGATGTTTCTTATTGTAGTAGAATTGTGGACTGTTGTCAGTATGACACTAGGTCTGACACTGACTAGACATCTTTTAATGACAGTCGTTTTGAACTTTAGAGAATGTTTGTTGAGATGGAACAAATGGCTAGTCGGCCGTTTGGAGCCGTTAATCTAGATCTTAGCTCAGTGCCTTTGATACAGCAAAAGGTATGTTGAGCAATCAAGATTTGATGTAAATTAATATGCATAGTGTAGCTCTCGATAAACGTTTTGTTTTGGCACCCATCTATTCGCACGACTTCATTTTGTGGCCGGACAGTTTGATGTGGGGAATGGCAAACATAAAGATTATTTCTATACTAATTTCGGAATGCTCGTGATCGATCAGTGTGTTTAGAATGCTTTTGCTGATTATTAAAGCTGATTAAATTTAATGGTATGCTCATTCTTGAAGTATCAATTTAGTGTTATAATTATTTTAGCAGTGTCCTGTGCCTATCAGTGTGGAACCCTGTAAAGATTATAAAGCTGCCGTCATCTCCGTGGCAGTCAGACTGCCGACAGGTGGGAAAAAGTATACACCACCTGGTCAGACAGGACTGGCCATTGCCTCAGCTCTTGTCACTTTGACTCCCAGTCAGCTTGCCCAGTTACAGACTCCTCCCTCTCCCCAGCCAGAACCTAAGCGAAAGAAAAGACCAGCTTGCATATCTTAGATATTTTATTGCTTTTTATAGTGATGTTGTAAAATATGTATATTTTTAGCAATAATGTGCAAAATGTACATACGTATGTCTGTTCACTTTAATGTGTAATATTTATTGTATTTATAATTTCTTTATGCTTTTTTCGTTCTGCTTAGACTGGGATTTGTCTATTCTTCAGTTTACTAGAAAAATCCCTTGGTCTACCTACACGATTATGCATTATGCAACTGTTTTAGTTATAATAAAGTGCAATGGTATTTATTGTGGCTTGGTTAGGTAGGTTGATAGAAGAAGGATTGTTAATTGGTAGGGCTGTTGTACATTTTACGGGGACAGAAACCCCTGCAGTGCGTTAATTGCCTTCTTCCACTTAAATCAAAACACAGACACAGAGAACTGAGAAGGGTAGGTCAAAGGCAATGACCTTAACGACTGTCCCCGTTAAATGAATAGGCAAGTAAAATGTGTCCCCGCAAATTAAATGGAGTTTAGGAAAACTTAAAACTTTCGTTAAGTTTAGTTTTAAATACTTAAATTTCTATTTATTGACAAATTTGTATATTTAAACTAATTGTTAGAGTTTTATATTTTGATTAACTTTTAATTTGATGTAATAGAAAAAATAATTTTAAAATGGCATTTCTTTTTATTAATTATTTAATCTTAATTAATATATAAGGTTTATAATGCAAAAAGCAGAGAAACAGTCACTTTTTTAGTTGTATGGAAATTTTATGATGTAAAGTTTTGATTTTACTTATATAGACAGTTTTGGTGCATGCTCCTTGAAGAACAGGAATTTTGTAAGTTAAGCATGTCGCTCGTTTCTCAGTGTAATTATCAAAATGTCATTTTCATAAAGTCTAGTGTGTGGGGACAGATTTAACTTTTTTATTCATTTTACGGGGACAGTAGTTGAGGTCATTGTCTAGCTACCCTTCTCAGCTCACTATTGTTTCTGACTTGATTTAAGTGGAAAAAGGGCAATTAACGCACTGCAGGGGTTTCTGTCCCCGTAAAATGTACAACAGCCATTGGTAGCCATATATTTTAGTACTTGCCCGATCTTATCATAATGCATTCTTTTTGTTCGCACTGTTAAAGTTGCAAACGAAGTATATAATGTGTCTTCCTTCTTTGTAGAGTGCCGGGGTCAATGCCAGTGCCTGTTTTAAAGAATGAGTCTGAAATTGGCATTATCAGATAGGAATGGAACCGTATCTAAAGCGCTTTTACACCTGATTGCTTTAAGGGGTGGGGTAACTAAAATGGAGGTACACGGCAAAGCTTTGGGTTTGCCTAGTGCGCAAAAAGTCGTGGGTTCGAGTCCCTCCGGAGGTCCGAATTTGTCGGGCCTTCGGTGGTACATGACATGACATTCTTACACTGGCTTGCACCAATAAAGGCCCATGTCAAGATAAAAGTCACTTTTTGATGCGTTCTGATCTTCCACTTGATTTTCTTGAAGCTTTTATTTTCATGGGGGTTCTTGGGGTTCTGGGGGTTCTTAATTTTTGTAGAGATTTGATCTATAACTATGTTTAGTTTCATTTTTTGATGGGGGTTCTGGGGGTTCTTGGGGGTTCTTAAGGCGGTGATTCCTTTTGGGCACATATTGTTGTTTGGCGGAATAAATCATGATGAAATTTAATGAAACTTTCCGAAATAAGTTCTTTTAGCGTTCTAACACCCTCCGCGCAATCCCGATTCAAAAATTCGAGATTTCCGGTCAGAGTGGTTTTTTCCAATTTCTGAACGTTTGGCATATGCTATACAGTTATGACTATATTCATTCGACAGATCTCATTGAGCTTCACATTTTTGCTTTTTAAAGCAAGTTTCTAGCTTTTCTCTACCGTGAGATATAGCCGATTTTCTTGTTTTGGCGTCGAAAACTTGTCATTTTTGCAGAAATCAAATAATCCAACATTTCTTGAGCTACGCAAGCCGTAAAATCAAACTAAGGGCGTCGATCTGAAGGTCTCACAGGGACAAATTATCCGACGCATGATCGTCTTCCAACTGCTATCATGTAGGCTGTTGTCATAAAAAATGTAGTTTTTGCAAAAACACGACCAATTTTTTTCCAAAGATTGTGGAGCATTCACCACGCAAGCTGGAGGGCAGCTACTAAACAAATGTGTTCTGCACAAATATACCCAGGGACGATTTTTTAGTTGCCCCGATTGCTGCTTTCTAGCTAAGGTAATCGCTTGACAAATTTGGAAAAAGTAGGCAAAATACAGGTTACGGACACATTTCAGCTTATTTCTCTATAGCGAAGAGCGATTTCACAATAAATAAAAAATCGTCCCCAGCTATTTGATGGAGGTATCGAATGATATAACCGATGTCTCGCGAAAAAATTTACTTGAGTCTGCAAAATTTTTGGAAAATTATACTTCTTCTAAAATGTGTTAAAAATATTTTAGAAAAGCAACATTAGTTTCGTGGCACGCATTAAAAAAAGAAAATGTCAAACTACATTTTGATATAAAAATGGCTTCTTAACTCCAAGTAATGAATGAGTAATAATGGTGCAAACTTTATGTGACCAAAGGGAATCACCACCTTAACTTTTCGAAGAGATTTGATCCGTGACTACATATATTTAGTTCCAAATTTTTGATGGGGGTTCTTGGGGGTCTGGGGGTTCTGAATTTTTTTAGGAGATTTGATCCTCTACTGCCTAGTTTTAAGTGTTTGCTGGAAGTTCTGAGGGTTCTGGAGTCCGGGTGTACCGAAAAGTGTGCGCGTTGTCTGGGCTTAAATTAAGGACCAACTTGTTGTTCTTGTCGTCAGCTTTCGATTGATACCCATATTGTGGATATTGGATGTTTCACCACAGAATTTTCAGTCTAAGTTTATGAGAAAAGCCAGGAGGACCCCCCCCCCCCCCCAAGTACACCCCGGTTATATGCTACAAATTTGATGATTGAGATACATATATATATATATATATATATATATATATATATATATACATATTATAAACATATGTCTGCTGAAGTACCTGCTGAAGGAAAGGATCCGCAACGTAGTCACGTACAAATCAAAGTCCTGGATGCAAACGCATGAAAAAAATTTGAGAACCTCCTTTTTTCTGATGGGGGTTCCGGGGGTTCTAACTTTTATCTTGACATGGGCCCAACTACCCCCCCCCCCCCAAGTACACCCCGGTTATATGCTACAAATTTGATGATTGAGATACATATATATATGCATATTATAAACATATCATGTCTGCTGAAGTACCTGTTGAAGGAAAGGATCCGCAACGTAGTCACGTACAAATCAAAGTCCTGGATGCAAACGCATGAAAAAAATTTGAGAACCTTTTTTTCTGATGGGGGTTCTGGGGGTTCTAACTTTTATCTTGACATGGGCCCCAATAAAGAATAACTGAAGAATAGCCTAACCTTGAGGTTAACTCAGGGCTAAGTCGCTATTCTCCAGCTACTTCGTTGCGCCAATCAGGGATATCTTATTCTTCAGTTAACCTCGAGTGTATAACTTATTCCCCAACCCAAAATTTAACCCTCAGTTTGATAAGGGCTTAGCGTCTAATAGTCTGGATACTTAGAATAAATCTTGCTGAACGGATTAACGGAACTCAACAAAGCTACAATTAATAATCTGGCTTTATTTCAAACGATATTAAGAACATTGAATATTCAGGAAAAGTATTCGAGTTATGGTTCCTGCAACTTCCTGCCAAATCATTGTTCAGAACTTCAGAGTGTAAGTTGGCTTCATCCGAAATGACAACTTTTATCCGACAAAGTATATACAATTGGATAACAGTGCCCAGTTTCTTATACTTGCTAGCAAGGATACATAATAACTAAGGGCCTTTTCGCGAATGGGTAGAGTAGAGTAGAGTAGAGTAGAGTTAAAATTAACTCTTAACCCTTTTCATGAATGCGCAGGGTTAGATTTAACTCTACCTGTTTTTAACTCTTTTAACTCTGCAGGGTTAAAACTCAATGAGTTAAAAGAGTTAAAACTGGGAGAGTTAAAATTAACTCTGCATACGTGAAAAGAGTTAAAAAGGTTATAACTTTTGCTTACGCAATGTCCAAGTTTTCACCATTTGAGAATTTTAAAAGACTTCCAAACTTTTGGAAAATTTTAAATAAAATAGGACAAGTTATTTACTCGTTTCATTAATAGAAATTTATTACATCTTCAATGCAGCGTCATCCTGTATTAGGGCAATCCGGGCGTATCCCTGTGTGTAATTTTCAGTTTTTAACCGATTTTGCAGAAATTTAGCATGCATCCATTTCAACAAATTATTGACCAATCTGCAGCAAAGTTTTAAAGTTTAAGCGTTTATAGGCTTAACAACATGATGGGTAAAACTACAACTCATGGGGAACCAACCAAAGATTTTTACGATTTTCGTGAAAAGTTGTACCTATATATTCAGAGTTCGCTGAAAACTAATCTGAAGACAGTGTTTCTGTCCAGGTTTTCGTTGTTTCTATTGCCAGCTTGCAATTTAGCCGACAACAAAGTGCTAATAAATTGTTGAGTCGAAAAACAGGTACCATGTTCTGCTGAGACCACGACAGAGTCCAAAATCCTCTATACATATTTTCAGCAAAATCGGATTCCCGTGGTCTTCCTAAAAACATGAACAATTTTGGTCAATTTCACATAAACTTTAATACTGACAAATAGGAGCAGCAAAGTTTTTTAGAAAAATATTTGTTTATTAAAATTCAAAAGAGATTTCAAATTAGAATTGAAATGGTTGCCCTTAGAATCACAGTAGGGATAACAATTGATCCCGTTCTGTAATTCTCCTGAGCATACCAGTTGCTGCTAAGTTCGCGTAACATTAGTCTAGATTCCTTTCATAAAGTCTAAAGTTTCCAATTTTTTAAAGTTTACAGTGATTTTCATGGCAAAATTAGCGCTTTAATTAACCCATTTTTGAGAAAAACTTGAGGTTTCGTTTAAGTTGTAGTGTTCCGTTGATTCTGCTTTTCATGTTGCCAGCTCTCTTACATACTTCAAATTTGCAATCATAAAGTGGAGTTAAATAAGTTACAAAAATAATTTAGAGCTTATTTATAATTATAATTAATTAGATATTTTAATTTAATTAATTTTATTTAATCATTTTTACAATGCAGCATGTTTAAAACATTTTGTTTCATCTATTTTTATTTTATTAAGTAACATTGATGCATTATGAACCATCCAATGAAATTATGTGTTGCACTTTCATTGGTTGGAATACATTGTCATATTTAAAGCTTTATTACGCGCGCAAAACCTGGCAATAACAATGTACAGGATAGAAGATTTTTAACTCGTTTAACTCGCGTGCTGAGACGCGGGTTAAAATTCAATGTAAAATGTCGTGAGCGAGTTAAACGAGTTAAATTTAACCCATTCATGAAAAGGGTAGAGTTAAATTTAACTCTGCAAGTTTTTAACTCCACGTGTCATTCATGAAAAGAGTAGAGTTAAAAGAGTTAATTTTTAACTGTTTTCGCGAATGACCGAAGGCAAGAGTCCATGATTTTCTTCTATATATTAGAAGAAGAGTAAGCCACTAGAGGGCTCCTCTTCTTGGCATTGCGTAACGGTGCTCCGACTACAATACGCGAATGTTCCCCCGTTTGGGGGGGGGGGTCGCCAAATCATACCCCCTCCCCGTTTGGTGGGGGGTAGGCAACAGCCAATCAGATTGCAGAAACCCCCTCCCCGTTTGGTGGGGGGGGGTAGGCAGGCTGATTCTGGCTTTTGAAAAAGGGTCCCCGTTTGGGGGGGCGTCGACACAAGCGCTCCCCGTTTGGTGGGGGGTATGCAAAAGGGGTCCCCGTGTGGGGGGGTCACAAAAGTGGTCCCCATTTGGGGGGGGGTCGCCAACAGCCAATCAGAATGAGCAAAACTTAGATTGCTTGAGCGACCCCCCCTCCCCAAACGGGGACCCATTTTCGAATAGAACAAAAACTACCGTAATCCTCTGCTCTACCCCCCCCCCCACCAAACGGAGGGGGGGGGGGGTTTCTGCAATCTGATTGGCTGTTGGCTACCCCCCCACCAAACGGGGACCTCTTTTTGGCTACCCCCCCACCAAACGGACGGGGGGTATGCGATGTCGATTTGGTCGACCCCCCCCAAACGGGGGAACATTCGCGTATTGTGGTCGGAGCACCGTTACGCAATGCAGTGAAGAGGAGCCCTAAGTTCTGCTTAACTCGGCGAGTTAAATTTAACTCCTTTAACCCATTCGTGAAAAGGATCGAGTTAATTTTAACTCGTTTAACCCATTCGCGAAAATGCCCCAAGAGTGTGACAGACGTCAAGCTGCACGACATTACGCACGACACTTACGACATCATCTGCACGAGCGTCTATCAAGGCTGGAGATTTGCCCATCACTGCCTGTGTGATGAACGCACCTCGGCAGCTCCACCCGAAGGCGGCCGCCCCTTAACTCTCGGACAATTGTAGACAGGGGGGATAACAGCTATAGTTAGTGCTGGCTGGCACCAGAATCGAATGATTTAAAATCAAAAGCATCTGGTCCTCCTGGACCATTACAGAGTTTCGTGTTTTGAGTTGCGAAAGCGAAGTACATCTGCTTTCCTTCGCAGTGTCCAACCAACTGCCACAGTCAAAAACAGTCGTTGCCAGACAACACAGTCCTAGTATAATAATTGTCTATTTTATTATTTCTTTCCTGCTTTGGATAATCTAAACTTATATAATTCGGAAAATTAAAAAAAACTAACTCTAATAGAGCTTAGCTTTTATAGCACCCTTCCACAGAATAACTCTTTTGGCCTAAAGGAAATGGCCTATGGTCCACCATTGCACCACTTTGTATTTCCATCAAAAGCCTCCAGTGCTGATGTATTGTAATTGTTCCTAGTAGTTTAACCCGTATTTCCCAAATGCTCGCTTCACAAGTTCCTGTTTACCAGAAAATAATATGTAAAGACCAAGCAGAAATGTAAACAAGTGTTTTATATATATATATTTATATAGAGAAATCGCAATTAACTAATTCAGAGAACAGAAATGTGGTTAGAATAGAATTATCTCGAATATTAAATTTTTGGCTCAACTGCGTTGTAATTTTTACAAATAACAGATTGCAAATTAATTACAAGGCACATATAATATAAGCACATAACCTAATATTTGAAGGCACCAGCTGGTTCAATTCCGTTCTTAATACCTTATAAACTCTTCCATATTTCATTTCTTAAATTTAGAACAAAACAGTTATAAAACTTAGCTTAATTTTCGCGACTATTCATCACGCACCTAGATGTGTTTTTAGCTGCTGAATCAAACTTATGTAGGAAGGTGGTGATTCCCTTTGGTCACATAAAGTTTGCACCATTATAATTCATTCATTACTTGGAGTCAAGAAGTCATTTTTATATCAAAATGCAGCTTGACATTTTCTCTTTTTACTGCGCGCCATGAAACTAATGTTGCTTTTCAAAAATATTTTTAACACATTTTAGAAGAAGAATAATTTTCCAGATTTTTTGCAGACTCAAGTTTTTTCGCGAGACATCGGTTATATCATTCGATATCTCCATCAAATAGCTGGGGACGATTTTTTATTTATTGTGAAATCGCTCTTCGTTATAAAGAAATAAGCTGAAATGTATGCGTAACCTGTATTTTACCTACTTTTTTCCAAATTTGTCAAGCGATTACTTTAGCTAGAAAGCAGTAATCGGGGAAACTAATAAAACGGCCCTAAAACTAAAAAACTAAAAAAAATATTTGTGCAGAACACATCTGTTCAGTAGCAGCCCTCCAGCTTGCATGGTGAATGCTCCACAATCTTGGAAAAAAATTGGTCGTGTTTTTGCAAAAACTACATTTTTTAAGATAGCTGCCTACGGGATGGCTGTTGGAAGACGATCATGCGTCGGATAATTTGCCCCTATGAGACCTTCAGATCGACACCCTTAGTTTGATTTGACGGCTTGCATAGTTCAAGAAATGATGGATTTGACGGCTTGCATAGTTCAAGAAATGATGGATTATTTGATGTCTGCGAAAACGACAAGTTTTCGACACCAAAATAAGAAAATCGGCTATATCTCACGGTAGAGAAAAGCTAGAACGTTATTTTAAAAAGCAAAAATTTGAAGCTCAATGAGATCTTTCGAATGAATATAGTTGTAACTTTATAGCTGCTGAAATTTTTATTTCATGTTTCTGTCCATGATCTTCGTCTCTCCGCGTTTTGACTGCGGTCTGCGGAGAGCACCATTTACGGGCCGCGACATGTGCCTTGATAGTGGGTGAGCCCAGACCAAAAAAAATTGCACTAGATATAAAAAGAAGTGTAGGCCACTAGAGGGCTCCTCTTCTCGACATTGCGTAATGGTGCTCCGCCACAATACGCGTTCCCCCATTGGGCGGGGGGTCGACAAGCATACCCCCTTCTCGTTTGGCGAGTGGTAGCAAAAAGGGAGTCCTCGTTAGCTGGCATTTTTTTAGGGTTTTGAAAGTGGGGGGGAAGTGGGGGGGGGGGGCGAGCCAAAAGTAAAATATACCGAAATTTTTAGCGAAAAATTAGCATTTTTAAGGTAAAAACGCAAAAAACTCGCTGTTGTTAAGCTTAAAATGAGCTTATAAGTCCATAAATTAGCTAAAAATTCAGAAAATTTTTCAAAATGTGACCTCAAAAACCTAATTTTTTGACACTTTTGGGCGACCCCCAAAAAAGTGGGTGGGGGCTTGCCGAAAAGTGGGGGGCTCCGAAAAGTGGAGGGGGGAACCGAAAAGTGGGGGGCCCCCCAACCCCCCCACTAAAAAAATGCCAGGTTAGGGGGGGGGGGGTAGGCAGGAGGGGGTCCCCGTTTGGGGGGGGGGTTGACAAGTCTGCCTGTCAGTATAAGGTTGGATTTTGGCGAACCCCCCCCCCAAACGGAGACCCCTTTTGCATACCCCTACCTTTTAAGGAAGGATGAAACCTAAACTTTAAAACATTTTCTATTTCATATTTCTGTCCATGATCTTCGTCTCTCCGCCTTTTGACTGCGGTCTGCGGAGAGCACCACTTACGGGCCACGTCGTGTGCCTAGATAGTGGGTGAGCCCAGACCAAAAAATTGCACTACATATAAAACGAAGAAGTGTAGGCCACTAGAGGACTCCTCTTCTTGGCATTGCGTAACGGTGCTCCGACCACAATGCGTAACGGTGCTCCGACCACAATACGCGTATGTTCCCCCGTTGGGTTCGGCGGGGGGTCGACAGGCATACCCCCTTCCCGTTTGGCGGGGGTAGCAAAAAGGGGGTCCCCGTTTGGGGGGGGTAGGCAGAAGGGGGTTCCCGTTTGGGGGGGAGGGGTAGCCAAAACATTCTAAGATTGGCTGTTGGCGATCCCCCCCACAAACGGGGACCCCTTCTGCATACCTCACGCAAAACGGGGATCCATTTTGGAAATAAACAGAAACTACCGTAATCCTCTGCTCTATGTACTCCCACACCAAACGGGGAGGGGGTCTCTGCAATCTGATTAGCTGTTGGCTAGCCCCCACCACCAAACGATTACCTCTTTTCGGCTAAACACACACCAAAAGGATGGGTATGCTTTGCCGAATAGAGCGACCCCCACCAATCGGTTGAACATTCGAGAATTGTGGGCGGAGCACCGTTACGCAATGCCAAGAAGAGAAGCCCTCTAGTGGTTTGACTTACTATTCTTCTTATATATAGTACACTTAATTATGCATTCTTGATTTGAGTTTATAAACTAAGTCGTATAACTTTCATCCAGCAACCTACGCAACATGAACCACACGTCAAGATATTTTATTCAAATAACAAAACAAATTGCAACACAAATTGGTAAACACTAAAACAATCAACAGCGTCCCATCAGGTCATCCAGAAATTTCCATCTTACAAACGACGACCGCGGCGGCCACCCTTTCGACGAGTTGAGTCTGACGGAATCGGAGTGACGTCCTCAATCCGACCAATTTTCATGCCTGATCTAGCTAAGGCTCTCAAAGCGGATTGCGCTCCTGGTCCAGGCGTCTTGGTTCTGGTGCCGCCAGTGGCTCGTAGTTTCACATGCAGTGCAGTGATACCAAGCTAAAGTAAAGATAAGGAAGGACTGCTAGTCACACAGAGTTGGAAATAACAACTCTTAATATCAACAGCGGCACTATAATGCTTAACGCATGCATTTCGTATAACGATCCAGATCCTTTATTGCCAGCAGGTACAGATTTATATAGACTGTCGAAGTATACCATGCAGTCGTTTTTCGTAATAAAGCAGTAAAATTACGCACTTTTTATAACAGCCACAACTTTTTTCAGAGCTTTACTTCAAGTTCCGCAATATTGTTTTCCGCAAACCTGCTATTTCTTGCTGCTGACAGGGGCGCGCCCAGGATTTTGAAAAGGGGGCTCTGTATTTTGTTTTTCGCCGACGGCTTGTGTGTAACGTTACACACCTCTCCAAAAATTTTTGCTATTTTTCAGAAAAAAGTGTGCAACTACCTAAAAATTCCTAATTTACTCGCGTTTTGCTTATGACATGAATAAGTTTATGGGTAACAAATTATTTCGAGGTTAATTAAAAATTTAAAGTATGTTCTTTATAAGCTAAAATTAAAATCTCAAATAATGTACTACTAAAGTTGGTGAAGCTTTACCAAATAAGGTTGACAAAACTAAATAAATTGAGCGATCATGACCTGTATTCAGGTATATACATAGCTAGAGAATTAAAAAAGTATAACAGAGGTTTGCGCAGATAGCACAAAACTTTGCAAGGAAGCAGTCATACGTAAATTTTGCTTCAGAAACTGAAAACCTTTGGTATGTAGACATTTTTACTGGTGCTTATTAGTTCAGTAGTGCTGTGTTTATTCAAAATACGTGGGTTTAGTTTACTGGGGGGGGGCGGGGGGGCGGCCCCCACTCGGCCCCACCCCCACTTTTTTGGGATTCCCCCCACTCACCCTAAGGTGCCCAGAAATTGCCAAATTTTTAGGATTTTTGGTCAAAATTTTCAAAAATTTTCCGGCGTCGCCGGAAATTTTTGATTAAAAATCGCCTTTTTGGTGCTAAAACTTGATTTTTGAGCACTTTTAAGCATAATATTTATAGCAGTGTATGTGGAAAACAGGCTATTTACACAGCATTTTTAGCATTTTTGGCCTAAATTAGTAGTTTTCACAGAGAAATGTCTGAAGGTCTTATTTCAAAGTCTATCCTGAAATATATGTGCAGAGGGTATATACATACGTACATATAGTGAATGGATGAATGAACAAATATGTCTGTACCAACTAACTGAATTGTTAAGTCCAGATAAAGCGGATCCTTAGACAACAACAAAATTAAATGTAAGACAATGGATAAACAGGAAGTCTGGGGTGCGAAGCCCCCCCCCCCCCCAGAAACGGTAAATATGTGTAAACAAATGAATGCCCATTCGATAAAGTGTCCTAAATCTTTGTGTAACGTTACATACGTATATATATACAAAGCATATAGCATTATATCTAAATTTCTTTATCTAAGGGCCTTTTCATGAAAAGATTAAACGGATTAACTTAAACAGATTAAATGGACTAAAAACGCGTATTCATAAAATCACGGATTAAACTACTTAAACGGATTAAACTGAGCCACGACTTAAACGGATTAACTTAAACGGATTAAATTAAGTCGTTTAAGTAGTTTAATCCGTATTTTATGAATACACTTTTAATCCGTTTAAGTTAATCCGTTTAAGTTAATCCATTTAATCCACCAGTTTAATCCTGATTTTATGAATACAAATGAAGCTAACATATTTTAAAGCGTATCTATTCCATTAATGTTAATTGTTTGATTGAAACTACAATTGTTAATTTTAAGCAAATTTCAAACTATAGCTAACATCTACAATACTATCGTCCATTGAACTATGTAACCATTTTACAACGATGAGTTTTTAGGCTTACTTTTTGACGTGCTTGCTTAAGGTGGTTGTTTCCTTTTGTGTAAATTTGATTTCACAAGCTCGAATTCTTTATGAAAGTAGATGAAACGTTACAGATGTATTATTCTGGTGCACTTTAACATTCTGGAACATCTGAGATCGGTCCGGCATAAGAAGATTGTTAGGTGAAAAGATATTTAGTTAGGAGTTTTTTGGTTTTTGCCATTATTCTCTCAGGGCGCTCAGGGAATTGGTTGATATGAATATAAAGCGAATACCGAAATGAACATTTTTGCTATTACAACCTCTGAGCCGTCAAGTCAGAATAAGCCAAAAATAATATTGGGGTCGAAAAATGGCTTAATGAAACTTAAGGCACCGTCACCGCACATTTGGCGGATTCTCTGGAGCATAAAGTTACTGTTAAAGATTAAATAAAAAAGGCCCCTTGACCCATATAACTTTATTGTTAAGGCATAAAGAGAAATTTTTGCCTATTCTACCTACAGTTTTAAGAAATCGATGTTCAAAAATTAATGGTCAAAATTTAGCTGGTATTTCAGAAAACTTTTTCGCGAATTTTGCTAGCTTCCGAAGCCCATGTCAATTTATTGATTACATACATGCTTTAAAACAAAGTATAAAGCTCTTTCCATCATCCGAAATTGCGAAAGTTATAGCGTTTCAAAAATCACTGCACAAAATTATACCACCACCTTAAGGTGCTGGTATCGCTTTGTGTAAATTCGACCCTGCAAGCTTCAATTCTTTATGAAAGTGGATGAAACTTTCCAAATACCTTATTTTCGTGCTCTTTAACTTTCTGGGACCAGTCCCGGATTTCTAGGTTTAAAGATAAGAAAGTTTTGGTTTTTGCCCTTATTCTCTCAGTACATAGTCGCTACACCGAATTAGTTGTTATGGCTGGAAAGAGGGCACCAAAATGAACGTTTTTGCTTTTACAACTTTTGAGCTACCTCTAGTGCTTAAGGCAGTATAAGCCAAAAACGATTTTTGGGGTCAAAAAATAGCCATTTTTGACGAAATCAGTTTTTTCAAAATTACTGCCAAATCTTACAGACAATTTCGGCTTATTTATACTCAATAGATACACCGTCCAATTGCGCATTTTATCAATACCTATTCGCTGGAGTTCGTTGCTTTAAGCTAGGGAATTCGCTGAAAAACCATTTTGGTAAAATTGCGATTATTTTGTTTTGAACATTGATTTCTCAAAAACTGTCCAATGGATTCGCGTGATTTTTGGCTGAATGAAAATTCGCCCTATTGCGGAGGGAGATTTTTCTTGGTTTGAGCTAAAACATCTCCAGTTGTGAGAAAACTGAATAGAAAGTTGCGAAATTTCATGTCATCGCGCATTTGCCAGATTTTCTGGAGTACTGAGACTTGTTGAGCCAAATCCAAAAAATGTCCCTCGGCCCTCATGTCCTTCATATCAAGGCACAAGAAAAAATTTTGGCCGATTCTACAGTTTTGAGAAATCGATAAAAAATTTTTGGTCTATGTTCAGTCTGTCGGATGTCAGCATGTCGGAAGTTTTTTGCCATTTTTTGCCAATTTTGCTAGTTTCGTCAGCTCATGTACAGATTATAAGCTTTAAAACGATATATAAAGCTCTTTCCAACTCCCAAAATTGCGAAAGTTATAGCGTTTCGAAGAATCACCACAAAAGCACTGCACAAAAGGATACCAGCACCTTAAGATGGCGCTATCTTTCTGTGTTGTGATTTTCGAATAGCTTTAACTTTCGCAATTTAGGGAGTAGGAAAGAACTTTATATAGACATCGCTTTAAAACGTATAGTCAATACATTTACATGAGTTTACGAAACCAACAAAATTAGCAAAAACTAGCAAAAATTTTGTGACATACCGGCTGAATATAGGCTTACCAATCTTTGAACGTCGATTTCTCAAAGCTGTAGAATCGCCCAAATTTTTTATGACATTAAGGACATGTGGGCCGAGGGACATCTTTTTAGATTTTGCTCAACATGTTTTAATGTTCCAGAAAATCAGCCAACTGTGCTGTGACATGAAATTTCGAAACTTCGCATTGAGTTTTCTCGCATTTGGAGAAGTTTTGCTCTAACCAAAAAATAGTCATACTTTTCATCCTGATAAAAATCACGCGAATCCATTGGTAAATTTTTGAGTAATCGATGCTCAATGCAAAATAATCGCAGTTTCGCCAAAATGGTTTTTCGGCCAAGTCTCAGGTGTACCTAAAGCAGCGAACTTCAGCTAATAGGCATTGATAAAATGTGCAATTTGACTGTGTATCGATTGAGTTCAAATAAACAAAAATTGTCAGTAGGATCTGGCAGTAATTTTGAAAAAACTGATTTCCTCGAAAATGTTTTTTGACCCACAAAACCGTTTTTGGCTTATGCTCACTTAACCGTTAAGGCCAGTTCACACTAGGCAAATTTGGAGCAACTTAGTTGAAGCAACAAGCAACTTAGGGCGATTTCTAGCGGCAACTAGTTGAATGAACTGTTTGTGCAAGTTGCTGCAACTTTTTCCTTTGGCAACTTAAGTTGCAGCAACGAAGTTGCTCCAAAATTGCCTAGTGTAAACTGGCCTTTAGATATAGCTCAAAAGTTGTAAAAGCAAAAATGTTCATCCATTTCTAAAGAGTTGGACCGCTAAAGGTTAAATTTACACAAAGAATACCACTCCCTTACTGAACTAGTTAGCCAGTAAAATGTAAATGTAAACAAGTTTGCTATTTTTAGTTAGTAGAATGTATATTATAAGCTTCAAACTAATAATATTGGGCAAGCTACGACATTAAATAGATATAGCACAGGAGGAAACAAATACCTACTTTAGTCCTTTAGTAGCTGCTGTTTTTATTTTGCAGCTTTCTAGCCAAATTTGTTCCGTGAGAACGTGAAATATTCGGGTTGCGCAAACATGTTAATATCTGATTTTACAGAACGAAGAACGATTTCATTTTACCTAAGAACGATTTTCAGCTATATGTAGAAGTATCTAGTAATAAACCCGATGTACCACGAAACCGTTACGTCAGTCTGCAAAAAATCTGAAAGTTGCACTTGTTCCATAATTAGTTAAGAAAATTTTAGGAAAATAAAATAAGTTTCATCGTAGCCATAAAACAGTCAAAATGTTAAGCTACATTTTGACGTAAAAATAATTGCCTAACTCCAAATAATGAATGAGCAATAAAGGTTTAAAGTTGATGTCTCCAAATGGAATCGGCACTATATTTGATGTTTAATCCGTTTAATCCCCGCAAATAACAAGGATTAAACTATTGTGCTTTTGAACTGTTTTTAAGTGACGGATTAAACGGATTAAACTTAATCATTTTATGAAAAGGCCGCGGATTAAAGTTTAATCCGCCAAGTTTTTAATCCGTCGCGATTTTATGAATACGTCACGGATTAAAGTTTAATCCGTCGGTATTTTATGAATACGATTTTGATCGGCGGATTAAACTAGTCCGTTTAAGTCACGGATTAAACTTTAATCCGTTTAATCCGTGAGCGAATTCATAAAATGATTAAAGTTTAAGTTAATCCATTTAATCCAATTTATGAAAAGGCCCTTAGAGTTGTGCCGTTAAGAAATTTCCGTTGAGGTCCGAATGCCAGATTCAGGGAACAATATATATATACTTTTTGCTAAAATCTTCGTTTTCGAAAATTTGGCTGTGTATTCTGTAGTGTAAATTTAATTTTGACTGTGTATATAGTACGTAAGTTTAGGCATTTTACACAAAAAGCCAGTTGGAGGGGGTCGACTTCTGGGAAGGGGCGCTCACTAAAACCGACCCCCGCACCACCCCCACCCCCTGTGGGGAAACAGGTAGCCTTAACATACCGTGCAACAAAAGTTCCCAAAACTTTTAGACGAAAAAAGACATAAGATGTATTATATATAAGTAGGAAAAATGCTCCTTGCAGTCGCATATAAAATGCAATATGAGCTAAGGGCAGCATTTAAATACGTAAAAGACAAGAGTTAAAATACTTAATATGAGCCAGCATCTAAATGGGTAGAAGACAAGATTCAAAATGCTTAATATTAGCCAGCATTTAAATGTGTGAAAGACAAGATTTAAATGCTTAATATGAGCAGCTCGCTTTCTCGGGCTCATATTGACGCCTTCAAGCTTGTAAGTAAACCTCAAGGTACTCAGTGAGGGTCAAGAAATGTAGACTAAAATGTATATGCACATCTCCTGACCTAAACGCCTCTATTAGTCGCTATAAAGACAACTGCAGGAACTGTCAGATCCTTATTCAGCACACTACACAGCTCATAATTGTAATGACGGTATAGCTTTAGCTCCGCATATTATAGCGCTTGTTATATTACGTTATATATAGTTTAGTTTACATACTAGTGCGATTTCAGCTGGCAGCTTGCTATAACTGACTTCTGAAAGAGATGAGCTGGACTGTAAGTACAGAAATAAGCTGGCATGTAATACGTTTTCGAAATAAAAGCGTTTGTTTTAATTAAATTGCTTAGAGTTATCTTGTGGTTAGACAACTTGACAAATAAATAGGAATTTGACGCATGTCACATTGGCGAAAATAACGGGCCTTGAAGGAGTCATTTAAGTGGCTGTAAATGTGGCGTCAATATGAGCCCGAGAAAGCGAGCTGCTCATATTAAGCATTTAAATCTTGTCTTTTACACATTTAAATGCTGGCTCATATTAAGCATTTTGAATCTTGTCTTCTACCCATTTAGATGCTGGCACATATTAAGTATTTTAACTCTTGTCTTTTACGTATTTAAATGCTGCCCTTAGCTCATATTGCATTTTATATGCGACTGCAAGGAGCATTTTTCCTACTTGTCTTCTTCCATTTTTGGTATTGTTGTAGAGTACGTGGCAGCATATTCGCTCTCATTTTGACCCACACAGGACCCACCCACCGCTGTTTTTGGGAACTGTTCCCAACGTTGACCCTGGCCGAGGAACCACGGGCGCCATGCACCCCGAGGGTCACATCCATCGGTTTCGGCGATATGCCCATTGAAACGAGCGTGGTCGATTTACTAAAAATGTCCCCGACCGAAACGCAGAAAAACGCTGTTTTAGACCATTTGACCAGTGGTCAATAGGTCCCCTAGGCTGTAGTGACCACTGGTCACTTCCATCTGTTTCGGCAATATGCCCATTGAAACGAGCGTAGTCGATTTACTATATATGCCCCCGGCCAAAACGCCAAAAAACGCTGTTTTAGGCCGTTTGACCAGTGGTCAATAGGTCCCCTAGGCCGTAGTGACCACTGGTCACTTCCATCTGTTTCGGCAATATGCCCATTGAAACGAGCGTAGTCGATTTACTATATATGCCCCCGGCCAAAACGCCAAAAAACGCTGTTTTAGGCCGTTTGACCAGTGGTCAATAGGTCCCCTAGGCCGTAGTGACCACTGGTCACTTCCATCGGTTTCGGCAATATGCCCATTGAAACGAGCGTAGTCGATTTACTATATATGCCCCCGGCCAAAACGCCAAAAAACGCTGTTTTAGTCCGTTTGACCAGTGGTCAATAGGTCCCCTAGGCCGCAGTGACCACTGGTCACTTCCATCGGTTTCGGCAATATGCCCATTGAAACGAGCGTAGTCGATTTACTATATATGCCCCCAACTAAAACGCCGAAAAACGCTGTTTTAGGCCATGTGACCAGTGGTCAATAGGCCCCCGAGGCCATAGTGACCACTGGTCACTTCCATCGGTTTCGGCAATATGCCCGCTGAAACGAGCGTAGTCGATTTACGATATGCCCCCGGCCAAAACGCCAAAAAACGCTATTTTAGGCCGTTTGACCAGTGGTCAATAGGTCCCCTAGGCCATAGTGACCACTGGTCACTTCCATCGGTTTCGGCAATATGCCCATTGAAACGAGCGTAGTCGATTTACCATATATGCCCCCAACCAAAACGCCGAAAGCCGCTGTTTATAGTGAGTTTTCCCAACTTTGACCCCGGGCGAGGAACCACGGGAGCCATGCTGACCAGTGGTCACTTCGGGCGGTATCGGCAGTATGCTCATCGTTTTCAGCGACCCCGATTTACTATACAAGAACCAAAAATGCTCCTTCGTCGCATGTAAAATACATATGAGTACTCTCAGGCAGGTTGTACAAACACGGAAACTAGCCTGTAAAATGCATATGAGTGGCGTTGAGGTTGTAAATTAAGGAAAACAAGTTGCAACGGCTTAACATATGAGCCTGTCCTACAACGAGGCTCATATTGGCGTATGTCATAACTCATAATATAATTTGTCGATATTTGACCTTCATAATTAGCACGTAAAGCTTTTCATTACAAAATTGTCCTTTACACATCTTTACACATACGGCATGCCACTCTGCGCTCTGACTCAGAGCCAAGTGGGGAAAGCATTACGTATGTGAGAGTAGTGCGTCATACGTAGTGTTCCTAGAATACAGTAGGTGTAGTATAGTGCTTCCGGAAATAGTAGGTGCCATTGTGTTTCGGGAAACATCAGCTTGCATGTACAGTTCAACTTGAGGTGTCGCAGTTCACTTCGTTCAGTCCATTTCTTTCAGGCCACAATGTTAACATATTATTTCTATTCATTCGTTTTTTCTTTAATATGATGGCCTGATGATCTTTAAGAAGACTGCACTGTGACGCCAATATGAGCCTCGTTGTAGGACAGGCTCATATGTTAAGCCGTTGCAACTTGTTTTCCTTAATTTACAACCTCAACGCCACTCATATGCATTTTACAGGCTAGTTTCCGTGTTTGTACAACCTGCCTGAGAGTACTCATATGTATTTTACATGCGACGAAGGAGCATTTTTGGTTCTTGTTTTCCATTCTTTTACATATGTATGCGCAAAAAAGAACCAACATAATATATATATTTCCGAACACCACGCGCAAGCAGATACTATTTTGACACTTTTGGAAAATTTCATATTTGACTCAAAATCGCTTATGTCCCCACACCCCACCCCATCACAGCACTCTACAGCCACTTTGAGCATGCAATTCTATGACAAAAGTTGCTCAGCTCACTTAGGGCTTTCATTTGGCACCAAATTTGACCACTATTGGAAAATTTCATTTTTGACCGAAAATCGCCTAAGTCCCCACCCCACCCCACCACAGCACTCTACAGCCACTTTGAGCTTGCAATTCTATGGCAAAAGTTGCTCAGCTCACTTAGGGCTTTCATTTGGTACCAAATTTTACCACTTTTGAAAAATTTCATTTTTGACCGAAAATCGCCTAAGTCCCCACCCCACCCCACCACAGCACTCTACAGCCACTTTGAGCATGCAGTTCTATGACAAAAGTTGCTCAGCTCACTTAGGGCTTTCACTTGGTACCAAATTTGACCACTTTTGAAAAATTTTATTTTGGACCACCTGACCCCTTACCGACCTGACCGCTCAGACGGCCAAGTGGAGCCAGCCCAGCAAAATGGGTGCGTTGTACAGCAAAACGGACACCGGAAATGAGCTGGGCGCACCAGAAAACCCCTATAGAGAAAGTTTTGAGAGGCCAAGTAGAGCCTAGTATGGACCTCCAGGAAACGGTTGCCGACATGACCCTCCAGACGGCAAAGTGGAACCAGCCCAGCAAGATGGATGAGTCGGACGGCAAAACGGACACCGGAAATAAGCTGGGCGCACCAGAAAACCCCTATACAGAAAGTTTTGAGAGGCCAAGTAGAGCCTAGTATGGGCCTCCAGGTAGCGGTTGCCGACATGACCCTCCAGACGGCAAAGTGGAACCAGCCCAGCAACTTGGATCAGTCGGGCAGCAAAATTAATAGCGGGAATCGATTCTCCGACCGCAAAAACCTTTGTATGCAAGATTTGAGCCTTCCAGGTCGCAAAATAAGCGAAAAAACCAAGTTCAAAGTTGGACCCAAAATTCACCAACTTTGGCAGGCCAGTACCAAAAAATTACGCTCAGGGCCGGAAAATCATATAGCAATTGAACGACCCTGATATGTGTCCTATTCAGCCATATAGGCAGTATTGCCCCATATATAGCCCAGTCTGACTTATTAAGGTGACATTGAAGCATACTTTTTGGTCATTTTAGCGTTTTGGCCGACTTTGGCCCCCCACCAAAAATTTTTTCCGGCTCTGGGAGGCATAAAAACTAGCTTATCGGCTTATTTTTGTTGCGTACTCCAAGAATATATATGGTTTTCATAGGCAAAAATTTTTCTATCTGTTGTTATTAAAGCTACAAAACCCCCTTACCAAACGTCAAAGCGGAGAACCGGAAAAAAAACATCACTCTCGTAAGCGATTTTTGGCATAACTTTTTAACGGAAAGTGGTACGGGGATGAAACTTCAGGAACATACTAAACTCGACACGTACAATTTTTTGCGCACATAATCTGCGCAGGATCTGCGCAGGAATCTGCGCAGCTTCTGCGCAGCCTTGTTTTACACGGTCATTCGACCATTTTCACTCATATTATAGGGGTCGCTACCGCGACCCCTATGATATGGGCACCACTAAATGGCCGAAAATAGCTGTTTTTGGGGACTTTTCCCAACTTTGACCCTGGGCGAGGAACCACGGGCGCCATGCAGCCCGAGGGTCACATCCGTCGGTTTCGGCGATATGCTCATCGTTTTCAGCGACCCCGATTTCCTATATATGGGCACCACCAAATGTCCGAAAATAGCTGTTTTTGGGGACTTTTCCCAAATTTGACCCTGGGCGAGGCACCACGGGCGCCATGCAGCCCGAGGGTCACATCCGTCGGTTTCGGCGATATGCTCATCGTTTTCAGCGACCCCGATTTCCTATATATGGGCACCACCAAATGTCCGAAAATAGCTGTTTTTGGGGACTTTTCCCAAATTTGACCCTGGGCGAGGAACCACGGGCGCCATGCAGCCCGAGGGTCACATCCGTCGGTTTCGGCGATATGCTAATCGTTTTCAGCGACCCCGATTTCCTATATATTGGCACCACCAAATGTCCGAAAATAGCTGTTTTTGGGGACTTTTCCCAAATTTGACCCTGGGCGAGGAACCACGGGCGCCATGCAGCCCGAGGGTCACATCCGTCGGTTTCGGCGACATGCTCATCGTTTTCAGCGACCCCGATTTCCCTTATATGGGCACCACCAAATGGCCGAAAATAGCTGCTTTTGGGGACTTTTCCCAACTTTGACCCTGGGCGAGGAACCACGGGCGCCATGCAGCCCGAGGGTCACATCCGTCGGTTTCGGCGATATGCTCATCGTTTTCAGCGCCCCCGATTTATTATATATGCGCACCACCAAATGGCCGAAAAACGCTATTTTAGACGACTTTTTGACAATTTTCTATGTTGGGGCCTCGAAAAATTTCTAAGTCCAAACGCTTCGCAACCCCATGTTTGACAGTCTGTAAAAATCGCTAGGAGACAAATTGGGCAAAAATAATCAATAGTGAACAGGTTCATGGTTATGCTAACAAGATAATAATAGGTAAAGGTTACCACCACAAGCCATGTGAAAAATCCGTTGGACACAAAATTGTACAAAAGCGTAAAGGACGAACACAACAGAAAAAAACCACACAGTGGTCAGAAAAGTCGATTTTTTCAAAGTTCATTTTTTCCGGGCAAGTTTGGTATCATTCGAAAGCTCTTGGCCTGGAGATTTCAGAAATGCAAATTTTAGCTCTCAACTCCTTACCGTTAATTAGTTTTGCTTAATTAAAGTTTTCAAAGGCTGCATTTGACCGTTTTAGCTCATATTATGGGGTGCTCTCCGAGCTACCCCATGATATACAATGTACAGGACGCAAGAGGTTACACATACCGTTTTACATTTTTCAGCAACGTCTTGTGCAGCCAACATGGCCGCGTAAGGACTAGCTTCGTCTCGATCAGCTTTCACCTTCATCCCGCCCGTAATACGAACAATGGTTTCTCGTCCTGCAACAACACAGCTAGCCAAAATCCTGGACGCCATTTTCTACGTATATATATATATATATATATATATATCACAAAGCGCCCATAAAAATTTTCGAATAAACCAAAAAAATACCTATTTGTGATGTGATAGTATAGTGATTGTACAGTACAGGCCAAGTTTGTATAGCTGAGAGTAAGACCAACTGTTATATACGTAACTAAGCATACTGCACAGAAGATGCATAAGCTAAAAAGGCCGGTTCAGAGCAACCGAGAACTGGAAAACGAACGATTTGATCCAACAGTTAACTGGCAACATACGTTGCTCAAAATTAGTGATGGGCACTGGACATCCGGATGTATAATATCCGATTTGAGAAAAATATCCGGATATCCGTTAACGCAAAATAGGCGGATATCCGGATATGAAAAAATATCCGGTGCCCATCACTACTCAAAATGACCATTTCTGAAAGATACGAAGTCTTGCAATCTGGTTTTTGCATTAGAGTATGCACAAATACCCCGGACCTGTGCAAGCAAGCATGACCAAGCATGCCCATTTTCTGGACCTGTGCTGCCCAGACATATTTGCAGGTGGCGAAATGATGGGGAAGGTGGCACCGGCGACAAAAGATGCCGAACAAACCGGATTTTCCAGTGTATATATATATATATTAGAGATGCACCGGGGCCGCCACTACCCGGGCTACCTGCACCGGCTACCTGCACCGGCACCGGCGACAAAAGATGCCGAACAAACCGGATTTTCCAGTGTATATATATATATATATATATATATATATATATATATATATATATTAGAGATGCACCGGGGCCGCCACTACCCGCCACTACCTCATCGTGGCCCGGCCGGGGCCTGGAAATTGGGGGTCCAAATCGCAAATTTTCAAAAATTTTCTGGAAAATTTAAGTTTTGCAATCATTTTTGATATACAAACGTTCGTTGTTTTCATTCATATCGGCGGGAAAACAAACGATTTGTAACACTTTTTGACTTTCAAAAATTCAAAATTTTGGTAAAAAATGACAAAAATTTACAAGACTTTGCTATTTTTATGGCCCGGTCGGCACCGGGGCCTGACCACCGGGGCCGGGGCCTGACTACCGGGGCCTGACTACCGGGGCCAGGCCCCGGTGCATCCCTAATATATACGTATATATATATATATATATATATATATATATATATATATATATATATATATATATATATATATATATATATATATATATATATGCCAGGATACCTGTCCTAGCTCTAGACTAAAGAAGTACTAAAGAATTTGCCCAAAAAAAGTCGGAATGTGGGGTTGAGCTGAGTTTAGGAAATTCATAAGACCTCCGTCAAGAACATGTATGGCACTACTGACGCCCAGCGTCAGCTCAGACTGCATCAATCTAACCTTGAATGGATTTCTAATTGCCGTTAACTGAAAAGCGACACAGACTGCTAGATCACGCAAATTTATATATACGTATAATTGCGATTAGAGATGCACCGGGGCCGGGGCCTGGAAAGTGGGGGCCAAAATCAAAAATTTTCAAAAATTTTCCTGAAAATTCAAATTTTGCAATAATTTCTGTTCTGATATACAAACGTGATATATATCGTTGTTTTCATTCAAATTGTTGGGAACACAAACAATTTGTAACACTTTTTAACTTTCGAAATTTCAAAATTTTTGGTCAAAAAATGCCAAAAATTACAAAATTTTGCTAATTTTTGGCCCCGGCCAGGCCCTGGTGCATCCCTAATTGCGATTAAAGAATGTATATAATTAATTATATACGTATTTAAGTACATATATCAGGGTTGGGAGTCTCTGTCTCGGTCTCGGTCTCGCCCAAAAGCCGAGACTTGGCCAGTCTCGGTCTCGGTCTCGGTCTCGCTCACCCAAAAGTCTCGGTCTCGGACCGAGACCAAAAATTTTTTGAAAACATCAAATTTCAGCGAAAATTTTAAATTAATATAACGAAAATTAACTGACGAAGTGCGGAAACCGTATGTTTATGTGTTAAAGCCCCTAATACTGTTCCTAAGCCTCAAAAACTGGAAGAAATTAAATTTAAGCTTGAAATTGCTAGTCTCGGTCTCGGTCTCGGTACCCTGGTCTCGGTCTCGTTCTCGGTCTTGGTGAAATCTCGGTCTCGCCCAACCCTGACATACATACGCACTGGCAAATCCCCAGTAAAACTACCGTATTATGCCAAACAATGGCCCACGGGCGTTTTTTCGGAATCAGCAATTTCGAATTTGATTTTTGTAATCCAAAAAAGCGCCCACCCCCCGAAAAAACACCCATGGGCTATTGTTTGGAAATATTCCTATAATTGCTGCTTAGCCAATTTATAAATTAGATAAATTTTTGAGGATGACAAGATGCTCGGGAAGTGTCAGTTGATTACATGTCTATCCAGAGAACGTACGATTGACTCTAAGCATTTAAATAGCTGAATCAAACCCAACTTTATTAACGAACTTTTAGTTTTCTAAGCCACGAAAGTGAGCATTGAGAAATCCAAAAAAGCGCCCACCCCCCGAAAAAACGTCCTTGGGCGTTTTATTGCGTGGGCCACTGTTTGGCATAATACGGTACAAACCTGACAAGTCCGTCACGTGAACAAAAGTGTCGTTGAAGGAAGCAAATATGTGGGCAACACCAAACACATTCTCTCCTTCAGCCACTTGAAGACCTGCCTAACCTGAGCTTGCTCTTCCTTCTGCTTTCCCTTGCGTGGTGCCATTTTTTATCAGGAGTTGAAAGGAGAAACGAATTCTTAAACACAACTAAAATAGAAAAAAGTGTAAGCCAAAATAAGGAAAAGGGACAAATAGTGAAGAAATTATATATATATATATATATATATATATATATATATATATATATATATATATATATATTAGGGACCGGATATCCGGATCCGGATCCTGCCAGATATTGCAGATCCGGATCCGGATTCAAAATTGCGAAAGTTATAGCGTTTTAAAAAATCACCATAAAAGCACTGCACAAAAGGATACCACCACCTTAAAACGGGTAGACCTCCTCAGCGAAAAGGAAAAAAGGGTAGACCCATAGGTGTAGCTACCCAGCCCTTTTTTCAACCCTTCCCCATAACTTTTGGGGGACGTCCTCCCCCTCCCCCCTGGGGGGGGGGGGGTAGTCGCGCCGGAGGCGCGAAAATTGACCAAAATTTGGGCGTTTTAGGGTAAATTTTGCTAAAATATTTAAATTAGTCCAAACTTTTGGCTTAAAGTGTTTATTATTGCGAGAAATACACGTGACTACTAGTCACGTCACTACTACTACTATTACGTGAATATTTAAATTAGTCCAAATTTTTGGCTTAAAGTGTTTATTATTGCGAGAAATACATCTGACTCAATATTGACTTTATTTTGGACGTAGAAACATGTTGGCAAACAAGTTCGCGAGTTTAAAACCACTGTCTAATGATAAACTTATACTTCATGGTTGAATGTTCTTTGAAATTAGAAACGGCTGAAAATTGCATAAAAATAGAAAAATTTTTTGGGGGAGGGTTAGGGGGTCACTAGAGGGGCCCCCAGATAAAGTTGGGGAGCCTCCCTACCCCAATATCCTATATACCTATAGGTAGACCCCCTCAGCCTCAGCGAGTTTTTACCGAAAGTCACCAATTTTTAGCGAATTCTAGCGAGTTTTTCAAAAGGTCTCTTAAAATGCACTAAAAATTTTCCTTTCTTATTAATTTTTGGCCAAAAAGTTAAAAATTTACAATTTTTTTGCAAAATTCGGGGTAAACCCTCTTAAAATTTGGAAATTTCTCACCCCTCGCCAGCTTATATAGGTGTACCTTGAGAAAAAGTTGGGGATGGGAGTAGACGAAATTATCGATCGGGTCGACCGATTTTGGGTGGGGTGGGTTCCGGAAAAAGGGAATATTATTTGTAAGGGAGCAAAAATTTTTGTCACAAATTTACGAAAAAAATGCGATTTTGCTAAAAAACGCTATGTAACCAAAAATTAGCAATATTACAACCGATTTGTTCATTTTTTAAAAAATGGAATATTTGCGAAGTATATATTTAGAATTTTTAATTTGGAGCTAAAATTTGTCAAAATTTTGAGGGTGGGGTCTGGCAAATTTGGGGGGATGGAGTCTGGGGTTCGGCCATTTTGGGGGTGGGGTCTGCCTCCAAAATTTCGAGGGTGGGGGTCGGTACTTGTCCATACGGGGGAAGGGGCACTCGCGTAGCCAGAAAAAATTTCGGAGGGGCAAAACAAAATTCTGAAATTTGAGGCGCAACTATATAAATTCTATCCTATGGAGGCCGATTTCAAGTGCAAACTAGCATTTTTGAGGCATGTTCGTGTAAAATGAGTGCCGAAGGCGAACATTTTCTGGAAATATTTTTATATATATTATATATACTGGCTTTTTCCTACAAGGGGGGGGGGGGGGGTGGGGGCGGCCCCCCCCGAATTTCGTTCCCCCCCCCCCAGACTTGGGTCGCCCCCCCCAGAATCGCCCCCCCCAGGATTCGTGCCTTCCCCCCCCCCCAGAACTCTAAAATGCCCGGAAAAATAGGGTTTTGAGGGTAAATTTTGAAAAATTTTTCTTACTTATTTTTAAACATTTTTTAGCTATTTTAAGCTTAAATTTAAGTTAAAAATAGTTAATTTTTTAGCTCAGCAGCAAAAAATAGCTATTTTTAGGCATTTTTTGAAAAATTTTTCTTCCCCCCCCAGAAATCCGAGCCCCCAGACCTGGGGTGGGGTTCACCCCCCAGACTCCCCCCCCCCAGAAATTTTTGCCTAGGAAAAAGCCAGATATATACTCGAATTTCTACTTGGTAACAAAATTTTTCTTTGGCCTCTGAATTCGGGGAAGGGGCATGCCCCACTCGCCCCCTCTTGGGTTACAAAAGAATTTTATTTTGAAATTTGGGTTTTTTCCCGCACATGGGCATTTTTTCCCGCCGAGTCTAGGTCACCCCCAGATCTCACCACAGGAAATAGAGCCAAATTGCATACACCATCGTGAAGTTCGAGACATATCCTCTGTGAAACTGTAATCCGTTTTGGGCTAGGTCTTTCCAGTAGTTCAGGGTGACCCCCCAAAGTTGACCCTGTCTGACCTCCATGTTGGGACGAAAAATTCCAACATTTTCAAAGGCCCAAAAAATTTGCTGAGAGGCAGCGGGAGCTACAATAATACACCCCCTAGGGTAGTTTTGGACGCTCTTTAGGATAGGCTATTAAAATCCGATCTAGCTCATATGGGTGACTCACACTGGCGATGTGTTTTTCCCGCATATCGGATTGGGTTTTTTCCCGCCGCACTATACACCTATGCTCGCCAGAATCGGGGCAGGGAAAACCCCCTGCACTGGCTTTTTCCTTGGCCAAAATTTAGGGAGGGCGGGGTCCCCCGTTTCTGGAGGGGGGGCACCGATTTCTGGGAGGGAGTATACGTATATAATTTTAAAAAATATGCTTATCCTGGAGGAGACGACCCAAGTCTGGGGGAACCTATTTCTGTGCCCCCATCACACCTGTTGGGGTTGGGGGCGGAGTAAAAGGTCCAAGTATGGCCCGGGGGACCCCACCCAAATCCGAAATTTGGGGGGAGACCTCCTAAACTGTACCCAAATTTTTTGTTGCTAAAGCGTCATTTTCGATGCAGTCCATTAAACGTATATATAATACTCAAAAGTCTTTATCCCATAGGTGTTAGGGGAGGCGGGGGCAACCATAGGTGCAACGGAGATTTGGGATGGGGGAGGATCCTCCAACTTTTTGGGGGCTCTGCTGCAGGCATTGGAATTGGAAACGCATTTTCAGCCGTTTCTAATGCCAAAAACATGCAATGCAACCCTGAAGTAATTTCAAAAATTAAACAGTAGTTTTAAAGGAACGGACGGACAGTTGCTTCATGATCGTGTGCGTGCATGTTTGGAGAAAAGGGCGAATGCATATAAATTTAGTTTGAGTTAGCGGCAAAGGTTGAGCAGGGGGCACAGGAAATCTTTTTCCAGAAAATATCTGGAAAAAGTCTGGAAAACGTTTTTTCCAAGGTTTTCCTGAGATTTTTTGAGACATTTTCCAGGCTATTTCTAACCTTTTTCCAGACATTTTCCAGATTTTCCCAGACTTTTGTCTAAATTTGAAAATGTTCCAGACTTTTTCCAGGTTTTTTCTGAATCATCTGTATACATTCCTTTTCAGACATTCTCCAGACTTTTTCCGAACATTTTCCAGTCTTTTTCTAGACTTTTCCAGGTTTTTTCTTAATGAATCTGGTTTATATACATTCTAGACATTTTCAAAGTTTTTTTCTGAATCAATCTGGCTTCCTTTTCAGACATTTTCCTGACTTTTTCCGAACATTTTTCAGACTTTTTCTAGACTTTTCCCCGACATTTTTCAAATCTAGAAAATACCTTGAAAATATCTGGAAAAATTTTTCCAGATATATGTATTTTCAAGACTTTTTCTAAACAACAGAAAAAACCTGGAAAAAGTCTAAAAAGTCTGTAAAATTTTAGCGTTAAAAGATATTTCCAGATTTTTTCCGGAATTTCCTGTTTTCCTTTGGGGGGGACCCCAAAATTTTACGACCCCCCTTTCCCCCCAAATTTTTTTACTTAACCCCCTAACCATAGGTGTAACGAAGATTTGGGGTGGGGGCCCCCTCTGGAGACCCCCCAGGACCCCCAACCCTTCCCCACAAGAAGTTTTCTATTTTTATGCCAAAAGTCGCATTTTTATCCGTTTCCAATGCCAATGAACATTCAACTATGAAAAAATCTTGACATTAGACATTATTTATTAACTCGAAAACTTCACTGCCAACACGTTTCCAAGTCCAAAATAAAGTCAATAATAAGTCAGAAGCCCATAATACAGTTAAAAACGTGTATATATGTCTCGCAATGATAAACACTTTAAGCCAAAAATTTGGACATTTTTGAAAAATTGTGCAAAATTAACCCTAAAAAATTTACCCAAATTTTGGCCATTTTTCGCGCCAGCGGCGTATATATATATACAAGTAACAAAAATGCTCCGCACAAAAGGGGATAATATGTGTGTTGGGCCTATGTCTGTCGTTTAATCCGGTTGAGACAGAAAGTATATAAATCCGACACAGCAAGTTTGGGTGGGTGGTTCTATGGCGAAAGTTGTTCAGTACGATTTGACTCGAAATTTGACCACTTTTGAAAATTTTAATTTTTGACCCAAAATCGCCTAAGTCCCCACCCCACCCCACCACAGGCCTCTACAGCCACTTTAGGTACGCACTTCTATGACAAAAGTTGCTCAGTTCGATGCGGGCTTTCATTTGGTACCAAATTTGACCACTTTTGAAAATTTTAATTTTTGACCCAAAATCGCCTAAGTCCCCACCCCACCCCACCACAGCCCTCTACAGCCACTTTAGGTACGCACTTCTATGACAAAAGTTGCTCAGTTCGATGCGGGCTTTCATTTGGTACCAAATTTGACCACTTATGAAAATTTTAATTTTTGACCCAAAATCGCCTAAGTCCCCACCCCACCCCACCACAGCCCTCTACAGCCACTTTAGGTACGCAGTTCTATGACAAAAGTTGCTCAGCTCACTTAGGGCTTTCATTTGGTACCAAATTTGACCACTTTTGAAAAATTTTAGTTTTGACCCAAAATCGCCTAAGTCCCACCCCCACCCCACCACAGCACTCTACAGCCACTTTGAGCATGCAATTCTATGACAAAAGTTGTTCAGCTCACTTAGCGCTTTCATTTGGTACCAAATTTGACCACTTTTGAAAAATCTTATTTTTGACCACTTGACCCGATTTACCCTTCAAACGGCAAAGTGGAGCCAGTCCAGCAAAATGGGTGGGTCGGACGGCAAAACGGACTCCGGAAATCAGCTGGGCGCACCAGAAAACCCCTATGGACAAAGTTTTGAGAGGCTATGCACAGTCCTATATGGTGTTCTTGGAAGTCGGTACCGACTTGACCCTCCCGACAGCAAAGTGGAACCAGCCCAGCAATATGGGTGGGTCCGACGGCAAAACTGCTTACGGGAATCAATTCGCCGTGCCAGAAAACCTTTGTATGAAAGAATTGAGCTTTCTAAGTTGAATACACAGCGAGAAATTTCGATTTTTCATTTTTCGAATTTTCACCATTTTTGACCGGCCACTGTGGTCGCATGGGAAGTGATAGAGAAACGAGACTTAGCTATTTAGTTAGTTCAATATATGTAGTTTCTGAATATAAAAAGAAATCGGCTCCAGCTCTTAACGTTCGAGCTGCGCAGCGACCACAAAAATGGTCACTTTTCGCTCTGAGCCGACTTTGCGGCGCCGCTGCTGGCGCTGTGGCGCAAAAAAGTAGCGATTCTTAAATGGCGCATGGGGTACTACCAGACCCTATACCCCTTTAGGTCCGGCCTCCGCTGCAGATTACGTGAAAGAGGCGGAAAGTCAGGACAATACGACCATTAAATAGGAGAAACCGGAAAAAAAACATCGCCGCCATAACCGGTCCGGGGCACAACTTTTTAACGGAAAGTGATACGGGGCTGAAACTTCGCACACATACTAAACCCGATGTGCTCTACAATTTGCGCATGAAATCTGCGCAGGATCTGCGCAGGATTTTGCGCAGCCTCTGCGCAGCTTATTTTACGGTGTCTCCAGGGACTTTTGACACATATTATAGGGGTCGCTGCCGCGACCCCTATGATATATATATGTCGTATATACAGTATAAATATATATGACGTAGTAATTTCTGTATTCAGTAAATATATACTATATTTACTGGTCGATTTCAGTATATATATATAAATACGGTATTTACTAGTAAGAATGGTATATATTTTCTTTAAACTTCCTATCGTTACACGTAAATACCATTTTTACTGAAACTCGTCCAGTAAATACTGTATTTTCTAGTATATAAATTCTGTATTTTGTCTTAAACTCCTTTGTCTTCGTGTGTGGCTAGAGGTTCAAAGGGCATGCCGACGTCATATTTAATGCCAAAAGATAGGTCATATGTACATTATAACAATAGGGGGTGCATGAAGATAAACTCCAGACGTAAATTATTAAATATTAGTGTACAAAACTAAGAAATTGTTTTTATTTTAACACAGTTTTTAAAATAAAAATAGATACATGTATTATACACGTATATATATATACTTTTTCTGTATATATAACTTATATAAATATATAAGTATATATATACAAGAAATAAAAATGCTCCTAAAGAGCAAAGAAAGGAATATGAGTCAACATGGAACATGTAAAATGCTAAATATTGTCGGTTGTAAATTAAGAATAAGACAAGCATGTAAAATGCTAATATGAGTCTGGTGAGGTTGGAAAGTGCAGAAGACAAGTTTGTACACGCACCAATATGAGTGCATGCCAAATAGACTCATATTGGCATTATTATATAGTATTCTGAAGGCAAGTGGTTGCGAATTACGGTTATATATCACTCACGTAAATGTCAGCAAGACGAGACAGGGTAGTTTTAGGGTGGATGACAGGATTCTACACAGGTTACGCACGTATATATGTCACGAAAGTTAACATCAGATTTAACTTTGAGTCTCTGAATACAAACGCTTATTAAAAATGTTATATATATATCCGTCCGCCGGCGCATTGTTGACTAACAGCGGTTTAACAGTTTCCTAAGGAGAAAAGTTGACAATGTTGACCATGGTTGGATATCCATGTGACGTCAATAACGCTACTTATTCGTCTTAACTCCTTATTAGAAATATATCCGTTAGAATTCCGCAATGGATGCATGCATTATTGTTTTTTAAGGCATGCCAATATGAGTCTATTTGGCATGCACTCATATTGGTGCGTGTACAAACTTGTCTTCTGCACTTTCCAACCTCACCAGACTCATATTAGCATTTTACATGCTTGTCTTATTCTTAATTTACAACCGACAATATTTAGCATTTTACATGTTCCATGTTGACTCATATTCCTTTCTTTGCTCTTTAGGAGCATTTTTATTTCTTGTTTATCCACTTTTTACATGTCGTTGACATAACAGCGTTAAAGAATCATTAAGCATTATACGTATATGCATTAAATACTCAGACTCACGTGTGTGGTTCTATGGCAAATTGGCTCAGTTCCACCCTGACACCTCTCACACCAGACCGCTCCACAGCAAGTTAGGGTAAGTGGTTCTATGATAAAAGCTTAGTTTCCCCCCACCCCTACCCCAGCACAGCACTCTACAGCCACTTTGAGCATGCACTTTTATGAGAAAAGTTGCTCAGCTCACTTGGGGCTTTCATTTGGTACCAAATTTGACCACTTTTGAAAATTTTATTTTTGACCGAAAATCGCCTAAGTCCCCACCCCACCCCACCACAGCACTCTACAGCCACTTTGAGCATGCAGTTCTATGACAAAAGTTGCTCAGCTCGCTGAGGGCTTTCATTTGATACCAAATTTGACCACTTTTGAAAATTTTCATTTTTGACCACATGACCTCCCACCGACCTGACCCTCCAGATGGCAAAGTGGAACCAGCACAGCAAGATAGGCGGATCAGACGGCAAAACGGACACCGGGAATGAGCTGGGCGCACCAGAAAACCCCTATAGACAATGTTTTGAGAGGCTATGTACAGTTCTATATGGTGTTCCCGGAAGTCGGTACCGACCGGACCCTCCAGACGGCAAAGTGGAACCAGCACAGCAAGATGGGTGGGTCCAACGGCAAAACGGACACCGGAAATGAGCTGGGCGTACCAGAAAACCCCTATAGACAATGTTTTGAGAGGCTATGTACAGTTCTATATGGTGTTCCCGGAAGTCGGTACCGACCGGACCATCCAGACGGCAAATTGGAACCAGCCCAGCAAGATGGGTGGGTCGGACGGCAAAACGGAGACCGGGAATGAGCTGGGCGCACCAGAAAACCCCTATAGACAAAGTTTTGAGAGGCCAAGTAAAGCCTACTATGGACCTCCCGGAAGCGGTTACCGACCTGACCCCTCAGACGGTCAAGTGGAACCAGCCCAGCAAACTGGGTGAATCGGGCAGCAAAACTGATGGCGGGAATGGATTCTCCGTCCCAAAAAACCTTTATATGCACGATTTGAGAAGTCTATCTTGAAAAATAAGCGAAAAAACTAAGTTCAAAGTCGGACCCAACATTCACCAACTTTGGCGGGCCACTGTGGCGCTGTGGCGCAACATATCAAAAATCCGACTTCAAACGTCATAATCCGGATATATGTCCTTATTAACCATATATAACTTGTCTGGTTTGTATTTGCACAAAGACCTGGAAAGAAGCTAATCCCAGGCATACTTTTGGCCATTTCGACGTTCTGAGCCGACTTTGTGGCGCCACTGTGGCGCTGCGGCGCACTGTGGCGCGGCGGCGACCACATATATCGAAAGTCACTAACCTATATATATTGATGATATACCGCAATAGGTGTCTGAACTTCGCTACATTCTGTGAAAGAGGCTACAAAATGGTGACATACGAGGGTAAAACGGAGACACCGGGAAAAAAAACATCGCCGGCATAACTGCCGGCGGGTGCAACTTTTTAACGGTAAGTGATAGGGGGATGAAATTTTCCAATTATACTAAACTCGACACGGACTTTCTTTTGCGCACAAAATTTGCGCAGGATCTGCGCAGGAATCTGCGCAGCCTCTGCGCAGCGCCTCTGAAGGCTGTCATTGGGGCGTTTTGACTCATATTATAGGGGTCGCTACCGCGACCCCTATGATATACTTCTAATAAATTTCGTATTTTAAAAGTTTTAAAGTGCTATTCGTGTATTTTTATATAACGAAAACTAAGTAAGATCAAACCCATTAAGCAACGTATTATTTTTTAATTAATCGTAATTCATCATGATTATGCAATATATACATACATATTGGTTTTGATTTTAAAAACTGTGTTAAAATTAAGACAATTCCTTAGTTTTGTAAACTAATATTTTTAACGTCTGGAGTTTATCTTTATGTATATATATACCTCCTTTGCACGCTGGCATTTTTTTAGGGTTTTGAAAGTGGGGGGGGGCTTCGCCCCCCCCCTAGGGAGGGGGAAGTGAGGGGTGGGGGCTTCCGAAAAGTGGGGGGGGGCGACCCAAAAGTAAAATATACCGAAATTTTTAGCGAAAAATTTGCATTTTTAAGGTAAGAACGCAAAAAAATCGCTGTTTTTAAGCTTAAAAGGAGCTTATAAGTCCATAAATTAGCTAAAAATTGAGAAAATTTTTGAAAATTTGACCTCAAAAACCTAATTTTTTGACACTTTTGGGCGACCCCCAAAAAAGTGGGTGGGGGCTTGCCGAAAAGTGGGGGGGGGGCGAAAGTGGGGGGGCTCCGAAAAGTGGAGGGGGGAACCGAAAAGTGGGGGGGGGCCCCCCCCCCCCCCCCCCCACTAAAAAATGCCAGGCACATATTGTGATAATGTATGACCTATCTTTTGGCTTTAAATACGACGTCGGCATGCCCTTTGAACCCCTAGCCACACACAAAGACAATGGCGTTTAAGACGTTTAAGACAAAATAAATTTCTGCGTGGGAGGATGTAAAGAGTGGTGTTCCTCAAGGATCGGTCTTGGGCCCTCTGTTATTTTTAGTTTTTATAAACGATTTGCCTGAATGTGTAAGAAACTCTAGTATTAAATTGTTCGCGGATGACGCCAAAGTTTATAGATCGGTGCAAAATATAAATTGCCAGTTAATGCTTCAAGACGATCTTGATTCTATAGCACGTTGGTGTACTGATTGGCAGTTAACTATATCGGTTGTTAAGTGTATGGTTATGCGCATTTATCCTTTTGGGGGCAACGCAAGTAATTATTTGTTGCCACATAAATATGTGCTAGATGGAACTGAACTGACTGTTGTAAATAGTGCTACTGATTTGGGGGTAGTTATGGATGAACGTTTAGATTTTGCTTTACATGTTGCGAAGATTCGGTCTAAAGCCTCTAAAAGAGCTGGTTTGATCTTTAGAGTCTTCAAATGTAAAAATCACAAATTTCTAGTTAAAATGTTTACTACTTATGTTCGACCAATTTTGGAATATGCAACTGAAATTTGGAGTCCTCGCTTTTTGAAAGATATTAGATCGATTGAGGCAGTACAAAGATCTTTTACTAAGAGAATTACAGGTTTAGAAAATATGTCTTATTCAGATAGACTTGAATTTTTAGGGTTAGATACTTTGGAACTACGTAGACTAGTAGCTGATTTGTGTTGTCTTCATAAAATTATGCATAATCAGTTTGGCGTTGCTTTTGAAACTTTGTTTCATTATGGAAACAGTGCTGGTACCAGATCACATTTCCTTAGTTTAAGGCAGGAAAGGGTCTTGCGGGTGCATACGGGTTATTTTTTCCATTATAGAGTTTGTAATGTTTGGAACAATTTACCAGAAGAAATTGTCAGTATTTCAGCAGTTGACTCATTTAAAAGGAAGATAATCGAAAACAAACAACTGTTAATGCCATTTCTTCGGGGGTGATTTAAGCGGTTTTAGGGTTAAAACTAATATTTTACTGATTTTGAAAGTAGGGTGTGCCAAGACAGTTTTCTTAAACTGATGCACACCTCAACCAACCCACTTAATAAGTAATTATTGGTGAAATTTTGTTTATGCATATATATATATACGTATGTAATTATTGTGTGTAGGGACCCACCAGTGGAATTGTAACACTGTGCCCCATTTTAGCGTAACTGTATGCGATTTGAAAGTTAATATAACTCCCTGGGAGGGTGAATGAAATGAATTGGTATGCTACAGCCTCCCCGCGCAGTCTGGGTCCCACGAATATCTTGCATATGAACATGGATTGGTAAAAATGATTCGTAAAGTCTGGATGCAGATATTCGTAGCTTGTGCGGTCTAGATCCCACCAAGTTAGTTCTGGGTAAGTAGGCGAGATGTAGCATACCTGTACGCTAGGGGAACAGCTTTTGCTATTGAAAAATTGTATATATTACAATTTTTCATAAAGTTGAGCTCAAATTGGATTTGACTTTAGTGAAAAGATATATATATCCGATACTTTTTTGGTAAAACACTTTGAAATTCTGTTCATATATACGCACGTATTGTACGTATATATAAATTTTCTTTTTATCGTCAAAGAAATTTTTTTTTCTTAAGCCAATATTAAAGCTCTGGCAAATATTTTGTGTCAGCAGCAATGATGCGTACATTGTTTATACATTCTAAAATATTCTAAGTTCAAAGAATGCCATATATATATATATATATATATATAGTCGTTTCTATTTCGCGTAGGTTTCGACCAAAAGCTGGGGATTGCACTTGTTTGAGGGGCAACTGAGCAGCTATTACGTACTTCTCATGCTTGTACGTACGTACTTGTATTTATGTATAAGATATGAAAGCTTTAATTTATATGAATTACTGAAGTAGCCTGTCTAGTCTCGCTTTTGTGAGTAGTAGGGACCAGGGGCGAACAAGTGCAATCCCTGAGGTGGGTCCACAGTACCGAGGCAAACGTGAGCATATATGTATAAACATATATACATTGAAGGTTTGCGTACTGTGGGGCGGTTGTTCATTTCATTCCATTTCCATTTCCAGATTTCAAAATACAGGATTTATATACTAGAAAATACAGTATTTACTGGACGAGTTTCAGTAAAAATGGTATTTACGTGTAAAAATAGGGAGTTTAAAGAAAATGCCATTCTTACTAGTAAATACCGTATTTATATACTGAAATCAGCCAGTAAATACAGTATTTACTGAATACAGAAATTACTACGACATATATAGCTCAAAACAGTTAATTTTTTTTCGAAGTTAAACTTCGCGAAATCGTAAGCTAGCTAAATTGAGGGGTTTTCTCCAAATCTACCAAAAACTGGTAGAAAAATTTTAAAATCTAATTTGGACTCTCAAGATTTGGTGTCTTCGAGAAGTTAGCATATTTTCGCGAAATTCGCTAAGACTTTAGTGATTGTTAGCGAAGATTAAAGGAATTAGCGAACTTACCGTAAGTTGGTTAACTTCGCTAAGCATTTGCGAACCTCGCGAAGGTACCAAATCTCGAGTCGAAATTAGATTTTAATATTTTCTGCCAATTTTTGGTAAATATGGAAACAAACCCCTCAGATTGAGATTAGCTAGCCAACCCCTAACCATTTCGCGAAGTTCGTTAACTTTTAACAGAACTTCTCTGAATTTAGCGAAATGTCTCTTGCTTCGCGAAGTTCGCAGAGTTTGATCGGTCAATCAAACAAGTAACTTTGTTTTGAGCTATAAATACTGTAGGGGGCAGTGGCCGATCCAGGATTTTGAAAAGGGGGGCCCGCTGAAAAATTTTTCGGGAGGGGGGGGGGGGTAACCAAATTTTTCTGGGGGGGGATAAAAATTTGCTTATTGCAGGAACAAAATATTTTTACAAGAAAATTAATAGTGTATGAAAAGGTTAGTTCACTTGCAAATTGGAAAACAACTATATATATACCCCGTGAGTGAAGCAAAGCATGGAGAATTTACACAACAAGCACGCGGGGGGTCTGGGGGGCTGAAGTTGAAGAATTTTTTGAATTTGGAAAAAATCCGTCATGCAAACTTTTGAAAAGATTAAATAAATAAAGTGGAGATAATAGTAACTTACGAAGTGAAAAACTGTAAAATAGTATATATACAAGTAACAGAAATGCTCCGCACAAAAGGGGATAATATGTGTGTTGGGCCTATATACATGTATGCTTGTATATACGTATACGGTTGAGAAAGGCCCTACCACAGCACTCTACAGCCACTTTGGGTATGCAGTTCTATGACAAAAGTTGCTCAGCTCACTTAGGGCTTTCATTTGATACCAAATTTGACCACTTTCGAAAAATTTTATTTTTGACCCAAAACCGCCTAAGTCCCCACCCCACCCCACCACAGCACTCTACAGCCACTTTGGGTATGCAGTTCTATGACAAACGTTGCTCAGCTCACTTAGGGCTTTCATTTGATACCAAATTTGACCACTTTTGAAAAATTTTATTTTCGACCACTTGACCCCTCACCCGACTGACCCTTCAAACAGCAAACTGGAACCAGCCCAGCAAAATAGGTTCGTCGAACGGCAAAATGGATACCGGAATTGAGCTGGGTACACCAGATAACCCCTATAGACAAAGTTTTTAGAGGCCAGGTAAAGCCTACTATGGACCTCCAGGAAGCGGTTTCCGACTTGACCATCCCGACGGCAAAGTAGAACCAGTCCAGCAAAATAGGTACGTCGGACGGCAAAACGGATACTGGGAATGAGCTGGGCACACCAGAAAACCCCTATAGACAAAGTTTTGAGAGGCCAGGTAAAGCCTACTATGGACCTCCAGGAAGCGGTTTCCGACTTGACCCTCCCGACGGCAAAGTGGAACCCGCCCAGCAAGATGGGTGGGTCTGACGGTAAAACTGACTGCGGGAATCGATTCCCCGTGCCAGAAAACCATTGCATGGAAGATTTGGGCTTTCAAAGTTAAATAGAAAGCGAGAAATTTCGATTTTTCATTTTTCGAATTTTAACCATTTTTGACGGGCGACTGTGGTCGCTAGGGAAGTGATAGAGAAACGCAACCTGGACCGTTAGTTAGTTCAATATATGTAATTTCTGAATATGAAAAGAAATCAGCTCCAGCTCGTAACGTTCGACCTGAGCGACGACCACAGAAATGGTCACTTTTCGCTCTGCGCCGACTTTGCGGCGCCACTGCGGCGCTGTGGCGCAGCTGCGGCGCAAAAAAAGTTGCGATTCTTAAATTCTTTAGAGGGTACTACTAGACCCAATAGCACTCTAGGTTGGCCCACCGCTGCAGTTCACGTGAAAGCGGCGAACATTATGTACAATACAAGCATCAAATAGGAGAAACCGGAAAAAATAAAAAAACATCACTTTCATAACCGGTTCGGGGAGCAACTTTTTAATGGTAAGTGATACGGGGCTGAAACTTCCCAGACATACTAAACTCGATGTGCTCTACAATTTGCGCATTAAATCTGCGCAGGATTTTGCGCAGCTTCTGCGCAGCTTATTTTACACTGTGCTCCAGCCACTTTTCACACATATTATAGGGGTCGCGGCAGCACATTAATGCTGCTGCACCAATCAACTACCCCCCCCGCCTTACACCTATGCGTATGCCCCTAACTGTCAGAGCCATAGTTTCACTGGAAATTTTGGTTGAGGGGGGGCAAACTTCGGAAATTTGGTGGTCGACCCCGAAATGTGATGGGGAGTACCCCCCGAACCCCCCTCCCCAAAATTCGGACCTCAGAAAGGTAAAAAAATGGCCTAAAAACGCAAAATTTTCTGTATTTTAACGCTTTAGCTAACTTTTTGGCCCCAAAAAGTGCTGGGGGGGTTAGGGGGGGGGGGTAACCATAGTTTCCCCGGGGGGGGGGAGGGTTTGGGGGGTATCCCCCCAAAATTGTCGACCAACTTTACCCCCCAGATTTTTCTTGACTATCCCCATAGGTGTGGCTGGCGAAAAAAGTGGGGGTGGGGGTTTGAAAAAAAGTAGGGTGGGGGGTTTGGCAAAAATGGGGGAAGGGGGTCGAGAAAAAGTCGATTTGGGGGGAGGGGTAAGAAAAATTTTCGAGGGGGGGTCGGCGAAAAATAGGTTTTTCGCTAAAAAACTGAAAATTTTTCTTAATTTACAGCAATTTTTAGCGATTTTTTAATGTAATAATGCGAATTTTAGAAATTTTTCGCTAATTTATTGAAAATTTTTGAATTTTTCGCTGAAAACTTGCAAAAATTCAGGTAGGGGGTTGCAAATTTGTGGGGGGGGGGTCGGCCGAAGGCCGATTTGGGGGGCGGGGTAGAAAAAATTTTTTAGGGGGGAGGGTCTGCGACCCCTCCATTTGGGGGGATGGGTCCCCCCCACCCCCCTCCCCCTAACACACCGATGACTATCCCCCCCAGCACTTTTTGGGGCCAAAAAGTTAGCTAAATTTTGCCAAAAAATGGTCATTTATTGAAAATTGTTCTCAAATTTTGGTTTAAAATCGGTTTAAAACGGTGTAAAAACGCCTAAAACGAGAAAAAGCCTTGTTTTGACAAAAAAGCGTTAAAATACAGAAAATTTTTTGTTTTTAGGCCATTTTTTGAATTTTCTGAGGTCAGAATTTTGGGGGGGGGTTCGGGGGGTACTCCCCATCACATTTCGGGGGTCGAGCACCAAATTTTCGAAGTTTGGGGTAACCCAAAGTGGGGGGAGGGATAGACGACAAAGTGGGGGAATAATTGGTAAAGTTGGTCGATAATTTTGGGGGAAACCCCCCCCCCCCTTTGGTGAAACTATGGTCAGAGATTCCAACCAGCACGTTCGTCAAGTAAGCAGAAGAGATTTAACTACAAATTATAATTTTGATGTCACTGGATAGCCCTCAATTTGTAGTATATGCTGTCACTTTCCTTTTAATTTGTAGTTGTAAGGTTAGTGAGAAATCAGCGTTTGAAATTTCATATCTTTACCACATAAGACGTATGTCTCTGCTGCACATGTGAGTCAGATTTGGTCACGTGACTGCGTCACATATGCTAAAGAAACGCACGTTCCACATGTTAAAGATATGAAATTTCAAACGCTGATTTCTCATTAACCTTACAACTACAAATTAAAAGGAAAGTGACTACATATACTACAAATTGAGGGCTATCCAGTGACATCAAAATTATAATTTGTAGTTAAATCTCTTCTGCTGACTTGACGAACGTCCAACCAGCTACCAAAGCGCAACCAACCCCCGGCCATTCTTGGAGCCAAAAAGATATAAGCTACATTTTGCCCAAAATGGTGATTTTTTGAAATTTTTTTAACTTGTAGCTTAAAATTGCTTTAAACGCGTATAAACGCTTAAACTAAAAAATTTTTACGAAAAAAAGAGTTACAGAACATTTGCATTGTTAGGCCACTTTTTATTCCGGCTGGAGCCGGAATGTGGATTCAATGCATTTTTTGCATGTGTCTTCTCCTTTCTCTTAGAAATGTCCCTATCTTTAATACAGGAATAGCTATGTAACAGTTTTTTGAAGTCACAATATGCAAATTAGTTATTCCAAATTTCAATGCCCATGTGGAGTGCATTGTTGTTGTTGTAAGCACATAGCGATTCATTTAAGCAGGTAGCTGGTTTCCTGCGTTACTTTTCCATCGATGAGGCAATCTTGGCAAAACATTGGGTAAAGCAAGACTGGTTGGGAAACTATCTCTACGCAATATCTTCGATGTGAGAGGCTGCATAATTTGCTAGCTACCAACGTGGATTTGCGCATGCTCAAGTAATCAAAATTTTATTTAAGGTGGTAGTACCACTACCGGGGTGGACTTTGAACAGATACTGTGAACTAAAAACTTAATCAATCTCTTTGAGATTTGGCATAATTGTTCTTTATTATGTTTTGCATCAGATGAGCTGATCTACGACGCTGCGGGGACTGGCTTGCTGTCTACACAATAGGAAATGTATTAAAAGCTTTAAACTTAAATATCTCCTTCAATCCTTTATGAAATCATTTGAGATTTTCAGTATATGGTTAGTTTACATATACGCTCAGGCCGTTTTTTTAGTTTTTCGTAAAAGTGAGTTTTCCGTTTTTTAGCGTGTTTTGAAGATTTTTAAAATTAATATCTTGCTTAATATTGCGTTTTTCCAAAAACCAAGAAAACGGCCTGAGCGTATGCTGATGCAAAACATATTTGCAAAATTTGGTCCATTTTGACTGAAGGAGTGACGAGAAAATCAAAAACGAAAATTCTGTAATTATTCATTGTTTGCTTTGGTTTTAGAAATTTCCAATGCTTTAAAGCAGCTGCAAAGTGCTTTCTATAAATAATGCACATAAATAACGCAAAACGAACCGTTAATTCCCAATAGATTTAATTTTCGGATATACTGTTTTTACTTTACATTATGTGTGCAAACGGTCAACGTAATTTAGCTATCACCGGTTTGCACCAACCAATATAAGCTCGAGGTTGAGATTACCTTGAGCTTCGCTCGAGATTAGCTTGAGGTTATCTGCAAGAGCGTTGCACCAACAAAAGTTTGAGATTAACTCAACCTCGAGCTAATCCCGATCGCTTAAATTTCAATCCTGGTCAGGAGTAGGATTGACTTTATTTCTTGTTTTACAGCAAAATTACTGCGTTGAGCAACGCATATAGTTTTATAAACGAATTTTCTAACATGAATGCCCAGTTAGAGGAATCTGCAACTATTAGCAATAACTAAGCAGAAATTAGAGAATTTCTAAATGTTTTTTTTCATTTTTATCATTTTCAAAAAATGTATTCTAACACTTCCTTCGTGCTCATAGAATTGAACCGCGGGTGGTAGCAGTCGTCGTCGTAGCTGCAGCCATTTGGAAGTATTAAAAACTATTTACTGCAACTGTGTGTACGTACATAATGTGTAAAGTAGTAAATGGTTGAAAAATGCCGCTACTTTTTGATTGGCCCTATCAGATAGCACGTGACTCTTTAACAGCATCGCATTGGATAATCCACAAGTTAGAGATTAGCTGGAGCTTAGCTCCAGCTTGACTAATCTGTAACAAAAATTAGTTGGTGCAAGAGATAACCTCAAGGTTGAAGTTGCAGGTAAGCTCAAGCTTATCCGATCTTGAGTTCGAGATTAGCTCCAGCTTAAGCTTGAGCTAATCTCGAAGTTGGTGCAAGCGGCCGTATATCAGCTATATATCAGCTATTCAGCTTTAACCGCTTGTAACTTTTGATAGAAACCACGTACAGAAGAGATATGCACATTATTTTAAAGCTCTTTTTATGCTCTTTCACATGGCAGATTCTAGTTTAGGATACAAGGCTTAAGGTACTGGTTTCCTTTCGGGTATTTTTGACTCTTACGGCTTTAATCTTCTACATAAATGGCTAAAACTTACGAAATAACCAATTTCCGTCTCTTTAGCATTCTCGGACCAGTCCCATATTTTTAGGCCAAAAGATAAGAAAGTTTTGGTTCTTGGCCTTAGGCTCCCAGTAAGTATACAAGACATGGGATTGGTTGTGATGGCTGGAAAGAGGACACGAAAATGAACATTTTTGCTCTTACAACCTTTGCGCTATGTCCAGTCGTTAAGTCACTATAAGCAAAAAACTGTTTTGAGGGTCAAGAAATGGCCATTTTTGAGGAAATCAGTTTTTTCAAGATTACTGACACATGTTAAGGACAAAGTTGGCTTATTTATACTCAATCGATACATCTTCCAAATGCCCATTCTATGAATGCCTATTAGCCGAACTTTATCGTTTTAAGCTAGAGATTTGGTCGAAAAACGATTTTGGCAAAACTGGGTCTATTTTGTCTCGAACATCGATTTCTCAAAAACTACTCGACGGATTCCGGAGTTTTTTTCCAGAACTGAAATTCGCACTTCTGCGGAGGGTCGTTTTTCTTGGTTTGGGCTAAAACTTATTGAGTAGCCAGAAAACTCAATGTGAAGTTGCGAAATTTCGTGTTACCTTGCATTTGGCCTATTTTCTCGAACGTTAAGACCTGCAGAGCCAAATCCAAAAAAACGTCCCTCGGCCCATATGTCCTTCATATAGCGGTACATAATGAACTTTTGGCCGATTCTTCAGTTTTGAGAAATCGATGTTCAAAAATTTTCGGTCGATATTCAGCCTGTCAGATGTCTGTGTGTTAGAACATTTTTGCTAATTATTTGCTAAGTTTGCTAGTTTCGTAAGCTCATGTGGCTGTACACATAATAGGCTTTAAAACGATGTATAAAGCTCCTTCCAACTCCCAAAATCGCGAAAGTTATAGCGTTTCAAAAAATCACCGCAAACGCACTGCACAAAAGGAAACTAGCACCTTAAATAAAATTTTGATTATTTTCGCATGCGCTAAGCCATGATGGTAGCTAGCAAATTATGCACTCTCAGACAACAAAATTTTATGCAACGATAGCCTGGCAACCAAACGTGTTTCACCACTAGTTTCGTCATGTTTGCTTCATTTATGCCATGATTAGGTCGAAAATCCCGCTAGTGGTACTACCACCTTAAGCTTTATATATTAACGTTTTCTCTGCCATGTAAAAGACTACAAAAAGCTCTTTAAAATGATATGTATATCTCTTCCCTACGTGGTTTCTATCAAAAGTTACATATGACTTTACTGTGAACTAAAAACTTAATCAATCAGCTTGAAATTTGGCACATTTGTTTCTTATCGTGACTTGCATCAAATGCGCTTGTCTGCAACGTTGTGGAGGCTGGCTTGCTATCTACACATGAGGAAATATATTAAGAGTTTTGAATTTAAATCTCCTTTATCCCTTTATGAATTTGTTTGAAATTTTACTTGCAAGCTTTACTAATTTTTATACGCCCAGGCCTTTTTTTAGTGTTTCGTAAAAGTGAATCTTCGATTTTTTAGCTTATTCTGAAATATTGTAAATTTTATAACTTGCTTACTGCTGCGTTTTTCTAAAAACAAAGAAAACGGCTTGAGCGTATGCTGATATTAAACATATCTGCAAAATTTGGTCAAGCTTGGTTGAAGCAGGTACGACAAAATCAAAAATGAAGAATTCGCAACTGTTCATTGTTTACTTTGGTTTTGCGAATGCTATGCATTTAATCAGCTGCATGGTGCTTTTGTTAAATAACACACATAAGTAACAAAATGACAACCTCTAAAACCCAATAGATTTAAATCAGGTATAAAATGATAATACATTTCATTGCTTGCAAACGGTCAACGTAAATCAGCCACCCCGGTAGTGAGTTTTTAGCTCAAAGTATCAATTCAAGGTCCACCCCGGTAATGGTACTACAACCTTAAGGTGGTGATTCCCTTTGGTCACATAAAGTTTGCACCGTTATTACTCATTCATTACTTGGAGTTAAAAAGCCATTTTTATACAAAAACGCATCTTGACATTTTCTCTTTGTAATGCATACCAGGAAACTAATGTTGCTCTTCCAAAATATTTTTAACACATTTTAGAAGAAGTATAATTTTCCAGATTTTTTGCAGACTCAAGTAAATTGTTTCTCGAGACATCGGTTAAATCATTCGATACCTCCGTCAAATAGCAGAGGACGATTTTTTAGTTATTGTGAAATCTCTCTTCGTTATGGAGAAATAAGCTGAAATGTGTGCGTAACCTGTATTTTGCCTACTTCTTCGAATTTGTCATGCGATTACTTTAGCTATAAAGCAGTAATCGTGGCAACTGAAAAGATAACCCTGGGTAAATTTATGCAGAACACATCTGTTGAGTAGCAGCCCTCCAGCTTGCACGGTGAATGCTCCACAATCTTTGGAAAACAATTGGTCGTGTTTTTGCGAGAACAACATTTTTATGATAGCAGCCTAAGGGATAGCTGCTGGAAGGCGATCGTGCTTTGGATAATTTGATATGAGACCTTCAGATCGACGTCCTTAGTTTGATTTTACAGCTTGCATAGTTCAAGAAATAATGGATTATTTTATTTCTGCAAAAATGACAAGTTTTTAACGCCCAAACAAGAAAATGGCTATATCTCACGTTAGAGAACAGCTAGAACCTTGCTTTAAAAAGCAAGATATGAAGCTCACCGGGATCTTTCGATTGAATATAGCAAGAGTAAATAATATGAAAGTATGCCACTAGGCACACTCTGTGTTATCAGAGCAAAAACTATGCTCTGCTCGCTAACGGCCCACCCCCTCGCAAATCAGACCCTAGTGAGTGACCCTCCGCAAATCAGTACCTAGTCGAAACGGGGGTACGTTCACTCGCTTTATGTTTACGTGCTTAAGCTCGAAAACACAAGCAGTGTGTTAGCAAATTTTGTGTCTGCTTCGAGCTTTTGAACGTAAGCATATCGCTCAAATTCGTTTGAAGTGATGGGTCTAATTTGCGGGGGGGGGGCGGGTGGGCCGTTAGCGAGCAGAGCATAGTTTTTGCTTTGATAACAGAGAGTGTGCCTAGTGGCACACTCTTATGTTATGTATTATTAATTATTATTAAGTGTTAATTATTATTATTATTAATTATTAAAATTATTATTATTATCAATTATTAATTAATAATAAATTATTATTATTATTAACACTCTTATATTATTAAGCCAACTTTGTCCTTAACATGTGTCAGTAATGTAGTATCCCTAGCTGAAGTAATAAATTTCGGCAACTAGGTATTCATAAAATGGGCATTTAGACGCTGTATCGATTGAGTATAAACAAGCCAACTTTGACCTTAACATGTGGCAGTAATTTTGAAAAAACTGGTTTCCTCAAAAATGGCCATTTTTTGACCCTCAAAACAGTTTTTTGCTTATACTGACTTAACCACTGGAGATAGCTCAAAAGTTGTAAAAACAAAAGTTCATTTTTGTGTCCTCTTTCCAGATGCAACAACCAATCCCATGTCTGGTCTACCTACTGGAAGCCTAAGGCCAAAAACCAAAACTTTCTTATGTTTTGGCCTAAAAATCCGGGATTGGTTCCAGAATGTTAAAGAGCACGGAAATAGGTTATTTAGCAAGCTTTAGCTATTTACGTAAAGGATTAAAGTCGTGTGAGTAAAAAATACCCGAAAAGAAACCAGCACCTTAAGGTGGTGGTGTCCTTTTGTGCAGTGCTTTTGTCGTGATTTTTTTGAAACGCTATAACTTTCGCAATTTTGAGAGTTGGAAAGAGCTTTATACATCATTTTAAAGCTTAGAATCTGCAGATTCACATCAGCTTATGAAACCAGCAAAATCAGCACAAAACTAGCAGAAATGTTCTGGCACGCTGACATCTGACAGGCTAAATATAGACGAAAAATTTTTGAACATGGATTTCTCAAAACTGTAGAATCGGCCAAAATTTTTTCTTGTGCCATGGTATGAAGGACATATGGGCCGAGGGACATTTTTTTGGATTTGGCTCAACAAGCCCCAATACTCCAGAAAATCCGGGAAATGTGCGGCGACACGAAATTTCGCAACTTTGTATTCAGTTTTCACGCAACTGGAGACGTTTTAACTCAAACCCAGAAAAAGGTCCCTCCGCAATAGTGCGAATTTTCATTTTGGCAAAGATCACGCGAATCCATTGGGTAGTTTTTGAGAAATCGCTGTTTTCAACAAAATAATCGCAGTTTTTGCCAAAATGGTTTTTCGGCCAAATCTCTAACTTAAAGCAACGAATCCCAGCTAATAGGCACTGATAAAATGGGCAATTTGACCGCGTATTGATTGAGTATAAATAACCGAAAATTGTTCGTAGCATTTAGCAGTTATTTTGAAAAAACTGATTTTTTCGAAAATGGCCGTTTTTTGACCCCAAAAATCGTTTTTGGCTTGTACTGACTTAATCCTGAGAGATAGCTCAAGGGTTGTAAAAGCAAAAATGTTCGTTTTTGTACCCTCTTTCCATCCATAACAACCAATCTGATGTATCGATTACCTACTGAGAGTATTATGCCAAAAATCGAAAATTTCTCATCTTTTCACCTAAAAATGCGGGACTGGTCCGAGAATGTTAAAGAGCACCAAAATAGCATATTTGGAAAGTTTCATCTACTTTCATAAAGAATTGAAGCTTGTAGGGTCAAATTTACACAAAAGGAAACCACCACCTTAAGGGGGGCTACGACTTTCACTAAAAGTTCGATGTTGGAAAAGCTAGCTAGTCCTTTGCCACATAATAGTTTTAGGTTTAGTGTAAAATAGTTTAAGGTGGTGATTCCTTTTGGGCACATATTGTTATTTGGCGGCGTAAACCAAGATGAAATTTGATGAAACTTTCCGAAATCAATTCTTTTAGCATTCTAACATCCTCCGCGCAATCCCGATTCAAAAATTCGAGGTTTTTCCCAATTTCTGAATGTTTGGCAGCTGCTATCCAGTTATGATTATATTCATTCAAAAGATCTCATTGAGCTTCACATGTTTTCTTTTTAAAGCAAGTTTCTAGCTTTTCTCTGCCGTGAGATATAGCCATTTTCTTGTTTGGGCGTTAAAAACTCGTCATTTTTGCAGAAATCAAATAATCCATTATTTCTTGAACTACGCAAGCCGTAAAATTAAACTAAGGGCGTCGATCTGAAGGTCTCACAGGGACAAATTATCCGATGCATGATCGTCTTCCAACTGCTATCCTGTAGGCTGCTATCATAAAAACGTAGTTTTTGCAAAAACACGACCAATTTTTTCCAGAGATTGTGGAGCATTCACCATGCAAGCTGGAGGGCTGCTACTGAACAAATGTGTTCTGCACAAATATACCCAGCGACGATTTTTTAGTTGCCCCGATTGCTGCTTTCTAGCTAAAGTATTCGCTTGACTTCTTCTAAAATGTGTTAAAAATATTTTAAAAGGCAAACATTAGTTTCGTGCCATGCATTAAAAAGAGAAAATGTCAAGCTACATTTTGATATAAAAATGGCTTCTTAACTCCAAGTAATGGGTGAGTAATAATGGTGCAAACTTTATGTGACCAAAGGGAATCGCCGCCTTAAACCCCCACCAAAATGACAAATTTTGGCGACCTCCCCGCAGATTTTCAGATTTTTGCTACCCCCCAGATTTTTGACCCATGTCAAGTTAATGTGCCTAATAATTATTGTATCAGCTATCTGTTAGTTTGTGTGACCTCAGTACGCTTGTGACGGTTCAAAGCTTTAAGAGAGACCTAATAGCGAAATCCAAGGGTTTTCGGAAACACTAATCATTTTATTTGTTACCCCCAGTCTAAGCACCAGTAAGCACGAGGAGGAATTCTGTTGGAATGGATTTATTATAGTAATTGTGTAGTCTGATGTTCTCTGTTATGTTGTGTGTTTATATTATCGGTATTCTGATTTGTAGTATGATGAAGTAACGAATAAGTTTCGATTTCAAAAAAAGACATTGTCAGAGCGAGGTTTATTTTATGAACGGAATTGCAACGCTGAAATAGATTCTAGAAGTTCTGCTGTTAGACTGTAGTTAATATTGTGCCTGATAGACGTTACGATGTAGATCGCAGTTATATGAAGACGGGAATATTAAAAGAATGACCGATACTTGATCTTAAGATTTCTGACGCTGTAAGAGCCGGGTGAGCTCTAAGAAAGTAAGGATAATTACTAGTGAAGGATATACGAAGACATGCTCGAGTCGAGAAGCTGTAAGAGCCGGGTGCGCTCTAGGAAACAAACTCCCCTTGATGTAAGGTACTTCAAAACTGGTTAAGTTGTTTGATGCTGTCGGAGCCGGGTGAGCTCCAAGAAAGAATTAGGATTTAGAGTTAGAATAGAGTTAAGTAGTCGAGAAGAGCCGAGGAAGGCTAAGGAGAAGTGAAGGTGGTTGCGGAACGGACCCGTAGTAGGTCGACCCCACCTAAAGTAAGAAGTGAGAATTTAGAAAGAATATGCAAATTAGGAAGGGTGGTTGCGGAACGGACCCACAGAAGGTCGACCCCACCAGAGTAGATGTATAAAAGAAGAAAAAGAAGAACAAAGTGAGTTAATAACTGAAAGTATGTGGCCTATTGAAGGAATAATGCAGATGGTAATAGTAACGGCCTTTGGTATTTGTAATATAGTCTAAAAGGGTACCTAAGGAGAACAGGTATCAAGCGAAGCAAGAATGATTTAATCCCTTATCCGTCTTAATAATGAAATGATGTGAGTAGTTAACGATATCGTTGAATGAATGATTGTGAATTGGCCATGGAGCAATCGTTTTGTTTTTGGTCTTCCCCCCTAGTCAAAACCCTACCCATTTTTCCGGTGGAGGTTGTAATGAAATTGGTTAAATAAAAAATCAGATTTTGAAGAACTGATCCAAAAAGAAGGATTTGCTCAATGGTCACTCGAAAATGCCAAGGAAGACCTCTGAAAAATGGGTTAAGTTAAAGATTTCTATGATCGTGGTTACATGAATGAACGTCCAAGCTGTATTTGTATTTATGTGTAATTAAGAGCAGGGTTGCCAATCTTTAAAGTATAACTAATTCTTTGGGAAACGAAAGGGAAGATTAGTCAAAATTTGCAGTATAAGGTCAGGGTATCATTAACACAAAAAGAATAACATCATAAATTGATAAACATATTAGTCAGTTAGGTGGTCTGAATGGAAATTCCTTAATATTGCCTCCTTGTGAAAAAGCGGGTGCCTTTTTCATTTGGATCTTGTTATCCCCAAGCAGATAATGACAGCAAATATCTACACTTTAATGAAGAGCTGGTGCCTCTTCATTAGGACCCAATCTTAGACAACTTATACATTATTGCCGACCACCCAAAACCAGAAGAAAAGGTTCTAAATATCTTCAAAGAAGACATGTAATTCTCCTCTAGCAACAAATAACAATTGCAATTTATTGTCAAATTTAATCATATGAAGATGGTTTGTTGGTATACGGTAGTTATTATGCAGTAGTAGCCTTAGTTGGCAAATAAAACGTAGTTACAAATGTATAGGTAGCCGTATTTAGACGTAGGTAGTCATGTCCAACGTTAATTAACCTTAATTTCCCATTTTTAAGAATTAGTTAGGTTAAATTAGTATTAATATGAGTTAGAAAATGTTAATTGGAGTTAATTAGTGTTCATTAGGTAATTATTACGTAATAATCAAAATTTTATGTGGAAACATCACATAGGCTTAATCGAAAGGCAATTCGACGCTGATTCCAAAAATGTAAATTTTATTTCTCAACTCCCAAAATTAATAAAGTTATGGTCAAAAATGTTTTAATAAAATGGTCGCCACTTCGTAATTTTAGTATTTCAAAAAAAGGTGTAACTTAACTAAGACTTACGTAACCTTTATGTCAAGTCCAGTCATATTGTCTGGAAGGCTATCCTCTCATGAACTTTGGGCTGGCCTTTAGTCCAGCAGGAGAATTGCCTCTCGAAAGGAGAGTTAGTACACATCTTTTCTACGTCTCATTGGTTCGAAGGGGGCCTAGTTGCCTCAAATACAAATTAAACTAAAAGAAAAGAAATTAACTCTAGGTAATTAAGTACGTAGAATTCAGCTACGTAATTACGTAATTTTCAGCTAGCTAGGAATTAGGTAAAAACAACTGTGTGCATATTTTTTTATCTTTTCTGGTTTTATTTTCCTCCTTGCTCAGGATTTCTTCCTCTGGCTTGTTGGAAAAAGGGAGTCTCCAGTAGCAAGGAACAATTGTTGCCGAAGACAAATGACCGGCACGCTTTGTTCTCGGCCAAGAGTCCAAGCAAGACTCAGGTGTGAGGGGCCGAAAACAAAGAAATATTAAATTATTTTCAACATTAATAAACTAATTTTCCGGTTTCATTTAAAGTATTGACATTCCTCTTGTATTACATAGGCCCAACTTGGTCAAAATTCTGTAAATTTCTGTCAATTTTTGGACAAGTTAGGGCCAGTATTCTATCAACTATCCCTTTGGTTGCGTTTACGTGTAAACCCAAACTTTTATAAAATTCGCCCAAGTTTCGACCCCAAAATCCATCAAAAAGAGGACCAGTTGGGGGCAATATTTCCCCAATATCATTAATCTGACCCCTCACCTGGTCTCCGGGCCGAAAAGAGCCCGGATCTTACATGCAAAACATGGGAAGCTTCTAGAAACTTCTAGAAGTTTCCCCCAAAATTAAAGAAAGCCGCTTTTATTACGGGCTGTCAGCGAGCTGTCGCTCGCTCCCCAATTTTCAAATTGTAGCCAGTGTTCGTTTAGTCACGGCCGAGAGCGGTCGCTATAAAATGTCCCCATCCCCCGTGTACTGCTTCTCGTGTCACTGGTGTGACATGGGAAAATAGCAGTACACACCCCAAAATATACCAAAAAATCTAGGGATCTCTCTGGCCCTCGGGCCAGAGAGGTAAACTGAGTCTACACCCGAACACTGACAACTTGAGAGGCCTTATGGATCTGTTATGTCCGGCCTAGAATTGCCATTTAGGATAAAAAATTAGGATTTGTATTGTGGCCCTTTTGGCCAAAATTGTTATATACTTGTATTTTGGCCTTTCGGCCCCTTTTTTCTGTTTTTAAGGCCAAACGGCCACCGTTTTACGAACCCAAAACTACTGCCGAGAGGCCAACATTCTGCACTTTTGAACCTTTTAATCTCGACTTTCCAACACTTTTGCTTCACAGTCAGTTTATGTTTTCTAGCATGATGGGCTTTCGAGCCAATTTAATTTCTTTAGCCTTAATTTCATTATTATTTTATGATTTTAAAATTCAGAGCAGTTCGTGTAAACTCCTCCCGTCCGACGGAGGTCTTGAGACATGCTCTCTCTTTCTTTTCCTTTCGCTTCTCTTCGTCAAGCCACTACCTTGTTTGATCCAAAAACTACGTTTTCTTTTAGTGCAAATATTTCTTTCCTTCGTCTCTCTTTTGTTGTCACTTTTCGGGGTTTCTTTTTGTAGTATTTAACGGGATTTTGAGTGGGACCTAATCTCTGAGTTTTGAGCTAGAGAGCCCCTTAATTACGGCTCTGAAATTCATAAGTTAGTTAACAGAAGTGTTCTCCCCACAGCCGGCAACTAGGAGTTGCCGGCCATGACTTTTACAAAAGGCGTCGCACTGTTTTAAAAATGCCAGTCTTGTATCATGCTTTATTTTAGCATTAGGTCGGCTTTTAAATTGCTAGGTATTAAAATAGCACAGGTCATTTTAAATTAATCTTAAAACTATGAGTTGATGCTACCTTTAATTATTTAATTATTAAGCAGTTTTTGAGAGGAATGGCCGGCTTCCTCAGCTTTCTGTAGTTTATAGGTAATTATGTATTTAGTTGATATAACTTTGTTGTTAGTAATAATTGCCAAGCAATTATTACTCACTGGCTTTCTTCCAAGCTTTATACAACTTTTCATCAAATTGTCAAGTTCCAGTTCTCACAAAAATTTCTTTTATAAAGCAATTCTGTAGAATTGCAAAAGCCAAATTCGAGCGCAACAAAGCTTACAGTTTTATAACCAAATATGCACATAGAACCAGGGTTTAGTTAAGTAATTTGTACCCTTAATAGTTAGATACGTATTGGAAGATGTGTTGCTAAGGCGTGAATGTGTTTCCAAATTTACGTAAGGCGGTTATTCGGGTAAACCCCTCATGGAGCGTGAGGTTCCGAACCTAACCAACTTTCAGAAATGCATGATTTGTATGAATCTTGAATGATTGTTTCGTATGCTGTTTTGAGTGTCTGACGAATGAATGTTTTGGCTAACCGATCGGCAACTCACGGAAACTCCCCTTGTACGATAGGGGATGTGAGGACTGCCATATTCGTGTAAATGTTATTAGGAAACTGCCCAACTAATGATCTTCAGTTTTAAACTAATATTTCTCATTCTTACATTAGCAATTACTGTTCTACACTAAATAGTAGCCGAATCACGTTTCTCGATAATTAATAATAATTAGTACATTAATTGGGTTAGTTGAATGTCTGTTAGTCGTATGAATTGCAAGGTTGGGATAATCCAAAATGCTACCGAAATAGCACATTGAAATAGCAACTGAAATTGTCAGTAACAATCACTTAAATCGTAACCGTACCAAATTCAAGATCGTCAACATAAGAAGAAGCTTTAATCGGTCCAAAAGGTTGCCAGTAAGGAATATCCCAATAGCTTAATGACGGGTCGATTCCCATCGGGCGCATGGGATTTGTACATCCGAAATTGTCAAAGAAGTTTCATATTAGGCAGGAAGATTGCGTAGTTATGAATAAGTGTTTGACTGTCCGTTAACTGACCGATATTCGAAGGAATGTGTGAATGTTAGCTAGCACGAGCGAGTGCCCACTGTCGTGTCGTTTCATATGTAAATTAATTAGTTAGCCTAATTCAGAGTCACGGGGACTCCCAGAATAGGCCTTAACTATCACGTAGTCCTCGAATCGTCCGCGTAGGTAGTCCTATGCTCAAGGAGCGGACGAATCGCAAATAAAGACTTCATGCTGACTTTATTTTGTAAGTATACTAGGTTTGTATGTATGGCAAATATGGTAAATAATAGTACGTAAGTATCCAGAAAAATATAGATGATAGCTAACAAATATACTGAGGTTTACTAGTAGATAAGACTTAGAAATCTCCATGAACCATCTTCTAATGAATCTCAGGAAAGTAGTAATGTTTAAGAAAATGAATATCTGGTGCTTGATGTCAGTTTCGTGCAGGAAACGGGTGCTTTCCTGCTCACTAAATGTCTATAGTTCCCATTTCACGTTCAATTAATATAAGCCAAATATCTACGGAAGAATCGTGTCGTATTTGCGATTTTCTGCACTACATAGCAGAAAATCGTCTAGAAACCGATATTTGGCTAAAATCCGTTTGTACCCAAACCAATAACACGCAACTAAGTCCATCCTGACCGAAAGTCAGCCTAAAAATAGGCTGTTCTCAATTGTCTTGAAATCTACGAAGTTCAACCTTTTATCTTAGAAAGCCATCCAAAGTGAGTAATAGTTGCTGGGTTCGATTCCCGCACTGTGTCCTGTTCTAATGGGTTTTAACCCATTTGATTCAGGTTCACAGCAGACGAGTCCTGCCAAGATTCATATCGGTCTGAGCCTGATCCTGTTGTCACGGCGAAGTATTGGTCTGAAGTTGGTATCATTGATTATCAGTAGATTTAGTTCAGAGGATTTTGATCGGATATTCGTGGCCCAGTTGCTTTATTGATTTGGAACCAGTTCAGAGAATTCAGAAGGTACATTGGAGACCGGAACTTATTGATAGAGAGTTTAAGGCAGAGACATCCCTGACACGAACCTAAATCAATTCTCGGGTTGACCTACAGTTGTGCACCTATTCAGAGAATCTAAACCTGAGCGCTGTTCTCAATTGACTATTGAAGTTCTCTAAAAGTTCACTTAAAATGTCTCAGATTATTATTTTCGTCACCTTTTCCCTGGAGGCCTCTGCCTCCGTACCGTCTCTGGCTTAAGGCCTGCCGAAGAGAAGATATAGCTGATCTAAAGAAGAGAATCTATTAAACTATCATCTTAATTTATATTAATTATAATTCGGGCATCTCCTGGTAACTCCCCGCCTAGACCGACCCCTGTGTTTGTACTCTCCACCGTCCGATAGCCGCCTTAGATCTGTGGGATTACCTGAGAGTCTTTAATACCAGATCTAAGCCCGCTCACCCATTCCCAGAACAGAAGTGTTATATCTTTAACTTTAATTAATCATCAGTTAACTGTTGATTAGTCGATTTTGTGATTAGACGGATAAGAAAGTTAACTTATCACACACAACTCACAAGTACGCATTGTACCTGACAGTACCCTGTAACCAATACCTGAAGAAGAGGAACCCAAGGTTAGGCTAGAGCGAAGCGTTAGCCCTGTTAGTAATTACAAGGAAGGAGGAAGGAAGAAAGAATCAGTAGTCGAAATACTAGTAACTAATCTTCCCCTATTATCGGTCAATTTAAAGTATTATCCTATCGAAAGAGTTGGCAACCCTGGTACCTTGTACCTTGATTATATATTGTTAATAATTGTAGTGAATATTGGTTGTCCAGTGAACCTGTTTGATAATCTTACTATCATTACTGTTACTGTCCTTAAAGCATATCGAAACCTGTTGTTGGTTAATAAATCATTGTGTACTCATCCAGACTTAGTTAGGAACAGCCTTGCTGCGTCAGATCCTGCTGCGATCTCCTTGCTGAACCAGATCCTGTTGAGATCTTGCTGCTGAATCGGATCCTGTTGCGATCTTGCTGCTGAAAACGATCCTGTTGCGATCACATTGTTGGATTGAATCCTGCTGCGATCAACCTAACGACCCCTACCTAAACGAACTCACGACTACACCCCTAACAGGTTGGCTGTAGAGATTCCCGATTTTGGCAAACTACCTTTCGGGAATCTGGTACTTAAGTTCGTCCAATCAGGCGAGCGCGCTGACTTCCGTGTAATTGAATCTATCAGCCTAATACGACCCCATTTCTTGAAATCGAATCAAATCAAGCCAATTTCTCATTTAATCCAACTCAGTTCATTACACGGTAAACAGAAAACTTGGAGCCCCCAGTGAGGACATTCCTGTGAAGACAATCCTGTTGGAAATCCTACCAGTGAGGACATTCCTGTGAAGACAATCCTGTTGGAAATCCTACCAGTGAGGACATTCCTGTGAAGACAATCCTGTTGGAAATCCTACCAGTGAGGAAACATCACGACCCTACGACTTCATCATTAAGATCAAACGAGGATCAACTCTAACCCTATCAAGGAATCAATTGAGACCCTACCGACCAAGCCCGGAGGAAAATATGGATCAATTCAATCCTGCTGACGAAGATGGAAATGGACCCCCGAATATGGGTCCTCAACATGTGCCACCAGGTCCCGTGGGTGGAGCACCCCCTCCCTTCAACCCTCAGATGCCCTTGGTTTTCCCTCATGCCCCATGGCACCTAATGGAAACATTGAAGACCTGCTGGGTCAACTTCGCGATAGCATCCAGAATCAGGCCATAGCTGCCTCCTACCGAGATATGCCTATCTATTCCGGAAAAGATCATGAAAACTTTGACGATCACCTTGTCAACTATGAGAGATTCAGTCAAAGACTCAACCTGAACGATTATCAGAAGGTCATGAACATCTCGTCTACTCTCAGAGGCAGAGCTGCTGAGATATTCAAATGCATGCCCAGAGGAGCCATGCAACAAGACGACTGGGAAGCCTCTGTACGAGCCCTCAGAGAAGTTATGATTCCCCCCATGACGGATATGCACGCCACAGCCAAACTATTCAGTATCAGACAGATGCCTCATGAGTCTGTCGCGGATTTTCTCTCCGATTACAGAAATATGCCCGGATCGCCTGGGAAGATCGAGGAGACCCTGGTATGCTGGAAGACATCAAGCTGAAGACCTTTCTCATTGGATTGCGGAATGAATTTAAACCTCATGACCCAATGGACACACCGGATTATTCCCAGGCCTTCAAAAAGGCTAGAGAAGCTGAAGGTGTTTACCCCGGAGAAGGAACTCCTGCCTTTTTAGAAGTGGACCCAGAAGCAGCTGTCTCAAGTGCAAATCTCACTGGTCCCGCCCTCTTGAACACAATCAGTTCCTTGGTTCAGAGCACGGCCGTGCTTGCCAACGAGATAAAAGGAATCAAGATCTCCTCTCCCGAGCAGTCTAAAAATGCCCTTCCTCCCCGAAGAGGAAATGATAAGATCCCATTCCCTAACGATTTCCGATGCTTCAATTGTGGAAGAGCTGGACATTCTAAGCGTGAGTGCAGGTCCCCTGGAGGTGGAGCCTACCGACCCAGAAACGACTATCCTGGACCTCCGCGCAATAACTACAACAACAACACTTCCAACAATGGGAATTCCAACAACTACCGATCCAACAATGGGCAATCCCGATATCCGCAGAATGGGAATGAATTGAACCGGAATCATGACAACCGATATCCTCCCAGAAATGGACCTCCCGGACAGTACCAGCAATATCCTCAGCCCAAACCTCAATGGAGCAGGAATGAAGAGAAAAATGCTGTTGAAGCTGTTCATGCTCCCTACGGATCCAGATTTGCCGACGTGAGACAACAGAGGAGTATCCCCCCTATGGTTCAAGTCATTGGAGCCGAACCGGAGAGGAAAACCGCTTACTTTCCGCCTGAAAATCCCAGCCTACCCACTCAAATTTTGCAGCTGGAACAGGAAATCAAGGATCTGGGCGGACAATACTTCTCGATCCCTCCCTATGTTAAGATTGAACAGACACAAGGGAAGTCTACCTATACTCTGAATGCAGAGAAGGAGCCCGTGGATCCGGAAACCGAGCGGTTGGACCGTGAACTGTACTCTCTGCCCATGTATCAGAAACCGATGTCTGTTACCTACCCCCGCACCCACAGGTTGGAAGAACCTCGAACCATAGAATATGGTTATCCCTCCCAGGTGAAGAAAAGGCTGTCCCAGGACTCATTAATTCTCCCCTCCTCTCTTGAGAAGAATCCAGAGAAGGAAAGTTCCTCGGAACAGTCAACCAGCGAGACGACCCAAATGGTCCGAGTACCAACGAAGAGAATCCCCGGACCCTACGAAAGGGACCAGCGAAGGAATCAGCCACGAGGACACTCATTGGGACGTGGGCGAGAATTGCGAAGAAGCCCTCGATGTTATGATTTCACCCAGACTTGCCCTGCTCCCAGATTCCAGTCAGTCCCTCCTTCCGATGCCTTGGCCATTGGTTTAGGAGAAGCCGTGCGAGAATTTAGAATACAACTTGGGTTACCCCCTACCCCACAGATTGGGCCGATTGTCAGTCATCAGGGTAATGGAATCATCTCTCTCTATCCCAATTCAGCTCCCACAGGTCCCAAACCCAATCCTCAGATTGATATGCCCACCGTGATGCAAAGCGCACGGAAAGTTCTGGCGCAAGGAAATATGGCAATGGACCTAATGCATGCTCCGCTGGTCCCAGTACAAGGACCAACGTATCAAGAAAAGTCAGAAGAACAGAGTCAGAAATTCCAGAATCAGAACCTACCGCCTACCCGATCAAGACCAGAGAGTCACTTAGAAGTTACCCCCATCGAGATGGGCCCCGTCATGAAATTTGCTCGAAGAGTCTTGGATCGACTCGGAGAAATGCTCTCGGAAGAAGAACTTCTGCAGGCCTTGGATCCTAGTATCCTTATGACTCAAGATGGGTCGCATTCCCCAGCTAGGATGGAATATCAGATCAGTGATCTCATCAAACACCCCGAACGAGGAAGATTCAAGATCATTGACCAAGAGGCAATTTATGAGATCAGCAGAAGGATCTTGAAGAGGCTTGGAAGATCAGTATCCGATGAAGAATTCTACTGTTGCCTCGATAGCGACATATTGGAAGCCCCTGAAGAATCCCCTCATGCTGGAAGGTTGGACCTATGGGTCGAAAACCTCCTCAGCACGTCTATACCTCTGACGTGGAGATTGATGCAAGCTAACAAAGAAAACGTGGATCCCTTACCCCTCGTCAACCCAGGCAATCCACAACAGGGAAAGCCAATCATCAACGATTTGATGGATAGCTTAGAAGAAACCTCTACTTCAGGCATCTCAGAAGAATCGGACGAGGATGTAGGAACGGCCGTAAAGAAACTCCGGAATCGGGAAGTTCGCATAAACCTGAACGCTGTTGAGCCCACTATAATAAAGACCCGAAAGAACCGGAAGAGTAAGAAGAAAAAGAAGAAGGTCATCAAGAAGATAAAGAAAACCCTTGGGGAAGTTGTAATCCCAGAATCCGATCTGTGCCCCCAGGATATCAAGTTCCTCCGCAGACTTTTGAAGGACGTCCGGAGCAAAGAACGAAAGCGCGCACAGAAAGAAGAACGACGCGTCTGGCAATTGAAGCGTGAGAGGGAACGCTGCTGGGAATCATATCAGCAATTTCTGCTTGCCCGAGCCCGAATGGAGGCCCTCCATCCAATCCGGAGAACAACCGACTCTCCCCTTCCGCCCAGAAGAAAGACTCCTACCCCGACTCGCAAGAGTAATTCAAGATCAAGCTCGGTCCCCACCACTGTGCGCTTACCCCAGGAAGAAACGAATCTGACTACAACCAAGGAGGAACCTAAGGAACTTCCTGTGCCCAAACCAGTCGCTAAAGTGAAAAGCCCAACTTCACTACCCTTTCCCATCCTAGTGATGTGGCTTGCTCTTGGCTTAATGATAGCCCTGTTGGTTCCCTGTATCCAAGCACAGGAAAGTGAGGACTATTTCACCCAAAGAGCCAAGGCGATGAATACTATGGTATCCACCAAGTGGGGTCTGGCCTTATCCCCTAAAGGTTTAATGGCAACCTACACCAAGACAGAATACGTTCCCATTCTAATCCATATGAAAATGCCTAAACCCCCGCAACTTAAGAAAATGCAAGCGTGGGTATTTTTCTGTTCTCTCTGTGGAGGAGAACCCTCTTCTGTCCCAGAAGGCCTTCACGCGCAATGTAAGAAATGCGATACTCCTCGGAACCGAGCAAATGAACTGCTCACCGACTGCCCCCACGAACCTCACTTAACCGGACTGATCAGAAATGTAACAGAGGAATACCACGAAATGTATGGCGGAATACTTAATACTAGGTATTATTCGTCCATAATGAAGATTATCTGCGAAAGCCCTATCCTGTGTAACTCATCCAAACCTAAATATCAGGAGTATAACGAATCCTTGTATGCAGATCATGGTTTCCAACATGTACAATCCAAATTCCCCCTTCAAAGATCTAAACGAGCCATTGGCACCATCATCGGAATTGTGGGACTTGGTCTGTCCATATCTAATACCATCAACTTGGGATCCGTAAAAGATAAGGTCAATGCCATCATTGAAGCCACGCAGAAACTAGATGAACAAGTAATTGCCCACACAGAAGCCTTGGAGAAATTAGTCGAAGCAAACGAACAGGTCTACTCCTTCATGCATTACTCATTACAGGAATTGGTTGGATTGATTAACTCCGCAAGATGTGAAGCCCTGACCATGAGTACTCAGGTGCAGTATTCATTGATCGTGTCCAACTTTGAACACTCCCTCAAGCATAGTATTGATAGCGTCATGGCCGTCGGGTTGGATGGACGAATTTCTCCCAGCCTCATCAACTACAAGATTATTCGTGACATAGTGAATGGACACGCCCAATTGAACCAAACTATTTTGAGGGATGAGCCTAGCCTGATCTACAGATTTGGAAAGATCTACCCTGTAAGAATGGACATCAGAAAACTGCTTTTCGGATTCATCATGGAAATACCCACCCCCACACGAGAAGATGTGGCCCCTATTTACAAGGTCAGTAATGTTGGATATAATGATCCATCAAACCATGCCCAAATGAAGGCCCCCGTTCCTCGTTTTGTTAGACACGAAGTTAACCACCACAGTTCAGAGTTCTCCGAAGTCAAGCTCGAAGAATGCCAATCATCACCGGGATTATGGGTATGTGGGCCTGAATCATTGGTTTCAACACCTCAGTCAGCCTGTCTCAAGGCGATTGTTTCAGCTACCCCCATTGACGCCGCGAATTGTAGACAGCAGATGATGGCAAAGGTCCTAACCCCTGACACGGATTTTGCCTCAACGCCAGCAGGTGTCCTGATCAGAACCAGCCATCCGGAAATCATGCTCACACAAACTCCTCAACTGCAACATGTGTCTCGAGGTGAAACCATCCCCGTGCCCAGCAATGGCGTGATATGGTTAGAACATGGAACCTATAACCACATCATAGTTGGTGACCTGGTACTGACCAGCGCTGTCGAGGTTGTACAATATTCAGCACCTCTTATCACCTACCGAGTTCCTTTTGAAGCCCCTAATTTAGGCGTCGTCCCTATCCAATTCACTGATTTGGAGCGAGCAGAATACGAAAACAAGGCTGTGAAGAAGTTGCTGGAAAAGCATCACCGCACTGCGCCACTTGTCGTTCACCCGCTCAATATGAATGTTTGGACTGGCTTCATAATTATTCTTATCCTGATTGCGGTAGGAAGAGCCATTACGATATGGTTTTCCCCATGTATGGGCGAGTTCAGGGCTAATCTCATAGCGCGAATGCGTGGATCATGCTTCGGGTTGGGACAAAGACTGAGTAGATTGGGAACTGGAATACAAAGAGTTCCGACCTCTCCACCCACCTCACCTCCTGTTGGCTCCAGCCCGTCTGAACTACGCAGCCAATCCCCTCTCCTGGAAAGACCCTTACCACCTATGCGACCAGCCACAGAAAATAGAACAAGAGGAGTCCGACCCCGCTCATACGCCTACACGCCTGGAAAAGGACAGCTAAGATTCGAAGATATTCCCTTGGAACCACTGGCACTTTATCCACCTCTCTCCCCGGAATCTGGATATCCTAACCCTATAAGACCTCGAAGACCCCTAATATCCGGACCCGAAGAAGAACTTCAAGGAAATGAACCCTTTCACCAACTTCACCAACAACGGGCTGGATCATATGAACGAGAGAGCCCACCACTGCGTGCGGCAAGTCCCGAAATTGGAAGAGCTGGAGCTCGAGCCCTAACCCCACCGCCATATCACGGCAGCCGATCTAGAGACTCCTCTGCAGGCAGGAGAGATAGAGTCTGGTGTTTAATGGACGAACCCGAATGCCCAACAAGAGATTATCCCCCTGGCTGCAATACACCCTGCATTGATATTTCTATCCAGGGAGTCATAATCGAGGCTGTATTGGATACAGGAGCTAGCATCACTGTTATATCAGAAAGTATAGTGAGGAGACACAGCTTCTCTCTGGTGGATCTGGAACAACCACGACAGAGTTCCTCAGCCACTGGACATCAACTAAAAATCACTAAGAAGATTGAAGCCATCATCACATTTCCGGGATGCCCTAGCCACCCACCTATTCCTCATGACGTCTTCGTCAATCCTAGTCTACCACCAGTAATCCTGCTAGGAACGGATATCCTGGCGAAATTTTGTGGTTCGTTTGAAATCTCCTTTTCTACGAAAGAATTGAAAATACGTCCCACACCGCTGCCGGCCGCTTACGTAATCCCTTTGACAACTCCATATCATTTGTTCGAAGCCGCATCAGAAATCCCTCTAGACGGGAACACAGCTCCCTCAATTCAGCCCCGACCGCTATCCCCCATCAGAGGCGAAAAACCACGAGGAATCGGTTTACCTCCTTCGCGCTCCACCGAGCTGCCCCATACGTCGGTATCATCAGTGGCCTCACCTCCAGTCAGACAGACGGAGTCCGAAACTGTATGGCAATACTACCATCGGTTCTGTGATCATGGCTTCCGCGCCTGCAAACAAATGCTGAGTACTATTGAGCAGAGAAAGGACGAGTCTGTAGACCACTTCTATCTGCGACTGCTCGGATCCGCTGGCGAAGTATATCCTGAGCGTTTAACTGATAGTGAAGTCGATGCCTACCTCAGTCTGCTCTTCACCGCTGGACTCCGAAGCGAAGTGCGCGATAGGACTAGGATGTATCCTGACACGACAAGAAGCCTATATCACTTATACCTAGCCGCCCTAGCGGGAGAGAGGCATTTACCTAAGGAAGATCAACAAAACACACCTCCGGAGCCTCCTGCACCACCCCCAGCCGTTAGACCCCGTGTCCCAAGGAACATTCCTCCCAGGTTCCGAGAAGACCCCAGCCGTTGGGAAATTGCACGGGAAACGATCACCCCTCTGGGATTCGGAGGAGGATATCCTGAACAAGAAGATCTCCTTTTACCCCTGGACTATCTAACCTTGAGTGCACGTTCGGATGCAGCACGCCTAGCCCCACCAGTTCACGAGCGGGCCCGCTACCAATCAGGGGCCCCCCGACCTCAGGAATCAGAAGAACCTTCCCACCGAAGAAATCAGCACCAGTAATGGCGGGTATGTGTGGATAAAAGGGACAGAAGGGGGGGAACTCTATGTAAGTTCTCGCCCCAGAAAGTACCATTGGGAAGGAAAACGAGCTAATTTATCTTTCACTCATAAGAGCCTCACATTTCTGATTATTTTACAAACATTACTAATTAAATTATCTCAAAACAATTATCCAAATTACTTATATTTAAAACAAATCGTTTCTTTTAGTCACATTCCCAATGTTAGTTTCTACGTCCATAACAAAGAAAATCACAAAAAAGGCATATAATACAAAAAGGCACAAAAACATGAAGAAAGGTTTCGCATAAAAACAAAAGGGAGTTTTGTGTAATATATAAAAGAATAGTTTCATGTATTTTAGCAAATCAGTTAAGTTTTGGGTAGTCAGCTTAATAATTATTAGGCTGGTACCAGTAAGAACATGTGTAAATATGGTGTATGTCTATTTAGTAGTTAGTAAATTGGTATATTGTAAGTCAGGGTTGCCAACGGAGATCAACATCTCCCCCGTCTTAGGTCCAAATAATATGCTTCACATGTCAGAAATGTAATTATGAGAATTATTTCTGTAGAATATGTGAAATGTTTTATGTATATAATTGTGAATATTGTAGCTTCTGTCAACCATTTCGGGAATTGTGTATATAATCGTCTGTATTAATATTTTGTATTATTGTATGACATCAGTGTTCCCAAATCCCTGGAACAGATGAATGATAGCAACCGGTAGAGTCAGTTGAACTCGGAACCGAATCATGAGCAGAGTCAGGTGAACTCTAGCCTCGACACCTTGAGAGTCTGATGAACTCGAAACATGGACACAAGTTGAGAAATGGGTATTTCTTAATGAACTCCAGCCTAATAATGACGCGATACACTACATCCCCCTTGAATGGCATGACTGTGAGATTGCTAATTTTTGTTTAGAAAATGAACAACCTGAACGCTGCTGCCGTTCATCAGAGCTCTTTGGAGCAGCTCCGGAGACTATCCCTCTTCCAGCTCCCCTATCGTCCTGACCACCCCGGAAATCACCTCTACTTCCGGAGTGATTGTGAGGATTTCCCCCTGCTGTCGAATTTTGCCAAAGTCAAGGGCAAGGATGCCGAAGGAAAACAGATCATGATTCGGCACTGGAACCGAGAGGGCCATACTGCCGAGAACCTCTATCAGGGGATCTTAGCCCTGCTCACTGGATCCTTCTCCGTGGGCCACAAGATCCTCAAAAGCGACAGTGGGAAATATGCTAAGCAGATGTCCCACCAGGACATCAACCTGGTCCGTCTGCTCCCTAACCCGAAGCATCATTATCCCTTTAAGACCCTCCTAATGGGGGGTATCCTTTTTGCGAAGTACTCAATCCCTATGTTCCGGGATGAGTTGATGGCCACCCAAGATCGTCGCCTCATGGAGGCTACAAAGGACCGGTTTTGGGGCGTCTATGAGTCCCTTTTCAACATCAGAATAATGGAAGCCCAAACCTCCAAGAAGGAAATGGACGATACCATCGCTCGCCACTCAGAATCGAACGAAGCTGCCAACATGCTTGGGCAGCTGCTGGAGTTCCTCCGGGTCTATTTAAAGGATCCGGAGGGCATCTATACTGTACGCCCCCGTGTTGCCATTGTTGGAGGGTGTGCCCTCCGAAATCAGCAGGTCGTGGCCGTCCTCAAGGAGATCGCCGGAACATCAGATCCCTTGATGTTCCCCATCATGCGAGCCACGCCTGTTCGCTGTCTACGGGTGGCAACCGCCATCCGTAGCCCTCTCCTCTCCCGGATCATTGTCGTCCCTGAAATTGACGCCTCCCGGCCAAAGGGAAACACCCAAGAAGAAAAGGATAAGGCTACCAATCAGCTTTATCTGGATGAAGCCATGAAGCTTCATTACGAGGTCACTGACGTTGCCCCCTACCGAGAGTCAATACCGATGATCAGGGCCCTTCCAACCATCGTCTACGTGCCCAATAGCGTGGTCCCTGTGAAGACCCCGAAGCGCCACGAGGCCTGGGCCGGACTCATCTGGGGATGTTATACGTTCCAAGATGATGGTCCTCATTTCCGGCCCCAGGACCCTGTGGCCATACCAACAGGACACGTGTATGCCCTGACCGCCGAATCCCAACGGCGCCTGATGGAGTCCTGGACCGCTACTTCACTGAAGCGCGTCCCTCTGTCAGTGTACCTCAGCAAGCGCCCCCACCGAGATTCCCCCATCTACCGTTCGAAACACTCCGAGTCCCAAGAGAAGCCCCGGCGCCGTCCCCTCCCAAAGAAGAGATCTCCCCCAGTCCAGTCTTTAATGTCCCTGTCCCTCTCCGGACCGCCCCCTAAAAGATATCGGCGTTATTAGAAACTGTTGTCAGATCTGGCTGTTATTATTGTATTATATTATATTATGTACTTATACTGTTTGTTACTGTATGGGAATGTATACGAAGGTGTAATTTATGCTTTTATGCGCCTCTCAAGCTTGATAATTTCGAGTCATTTATCATAAAATTATGATAATCATAACTGCACTAGAAACCTGTTTCAAAACAGCTAGTTGACGGAATTATCGTTGGATATCCATGACTGGGTACGTCAGGATGTGCAACATAATACACACGACACGACGCAACATTAATCTGATGCATTAGTGTTCTCACATCTTAGAAATCGTATAACATTAATCTGTTGCATTAATGTTTCCACCTGCTTTCAGGACAGAGATGGCCAATTTCCCCCATCAAGAGAGTATGTTCCCGAACCTCTTCCTGTAGAGGTTAATGGAGGGCCGGCCCCCCTGCCAACTCAACGAAGTCGAGTGCAGGAGGCACTCGCGGAGTGGGGCATCTACTCCCTCACTACAGATCCTAGTCAAATTCGTCAGTCCCGAGCCCCAGTCCCCCGGGCTGGACCCTGTCCACCTGTTAATCCCGTGCCCTACCCAGGGTACAGGCCACTTACCTGCCCCCGTCTGCTCTTGCCCCCGCCATCTGCCCAGAGTGCAAAGTCCCTTTCGCCCTACCTGGCCAGAAGAAAGCTGCCACCGGCTGCAGTGTCAAAGTCCCGCATCAGCTGGGTCAGTACACCGAGCTGGCCAACCTTAACGACAACCCTCACCATGAACCACGGTTCTATCAGGCAGAGAATCTCCTGAAGATGTTCCCTAAGAAGGATCCTTATCCTTCTTTCGTTTACTACCCTGGTAGTAAGGTCAGGTTTGATGACGCTGGCCTCCGAATGCGACACACCAAAGTCCATCAGGACACCGCCGTCAGCCTCCATCCAGATGTCACCGTGCAGGACCACGTGCAGGCCGCTTTTCGTACGTTCGCCTGCCTCACGTACAAACACCAGGATTCCGACGGTGACCGTGTCCTCTACGCCTTCTGCCTTGAGAACCTCCGACAGGAGATTCTACAAATCGTCAATGACCCCAATCTGAAGAATCCCTACCCTGCGTATCCTCCCCCTCCGTTCGGACCCGAGCCCAACTATCCAACCCGAAAAGACGATCATGTCCCAGTTCCTTCACCCCCCAAGTCCCCAAACCAGGCCTTTTTAGAGGGTGAGGAAAGGAATATAAAACAGGAAGTGGAATCAGAATCTGATGGCCAACCCTCTTCCCTCTTCTCCATCGAATGGCAGAACCAGACGCCACCTGCGTCTCTCCTCTTCACCGAAGGGCAGGACAAGACGCCTGCTTCCATCCTCAAAGAGGCGCGGGCCCTCAAGAATCGCCTGGATAACAATACCATCACTCCCCAGGAGTATAGCCAACAAATTGAAGAGCTACGGCTCTTTTGTCAGGCCAAGAATCATGAGGAATTCGAGGCCCAGATGGCCAAGGCCACCTCGAAAAAATCCAATGAATTCATCCTGCCAGTGTGTCCGAGTCATGATACCATCACCTTCTGGCAAATGGAGGACTATCTGGCCTGCCTCCTAGACTCCCCCTATCCCTCTGACAACGAAGACTATGAGTATCCCCTCTGACACTCCCCTAACAGTGCAGTTATGAAATTTTGTAAATTTAGTTAAATCAAAAAACCTATAAAAAGTAATATTCGAAAATATACAAAAAAATAACATATGTAAAACTCAAAAAATATATTTGTTTAACTTTTCTGTACTTTTGTACTTTTGTACTTATTGTGCCTTGCTTGTAAAGCATAATTATTTGTATAATTTGTATAATGTCCCACTTTTAGGTATTTCATATGCGTGCGGTAATTGGTTGTAGAGTTTACCTATTTGTAAAACTCGACTGTTTAAAGACACAAAAAAAGTAACATTCAGAAAGTCAAAAAATGGTATTATGACTGATCTCTATGTTATTGTACTTTTGTACAGAGTATTCACTTTTACCTTATTGTATAGACTTTTGTCTCAGCTGCTTGTATAGAATAGCTTATTATATTTTCTTTTTGTTTCTTATTGTTGATGTCCTTTTAACTAGTATGACATGTGGAAGTTCTGGTCGTGAATCTAAAACCCTGAATGAGACGGTTGGCACCCAAAACTAGTAGACCGGATGTATATATACCCAATGAGGATCTGAATCTCCTGATGTATCTTATGATGCTCCTGTTTGTAAATATCGTTTTCTTGTACTTTTTGTGTGTCATGGTTAATGTGCCTAATAATTATTGTATCAGCTATCTGTTAGTTTGTGTGACCTCAGTACGCTTGTGACGGTTCAAAGCTTTAAGAGAGACCTAATAGCGAAATCCAAAGGTTTTCGGAAACACTAATCATTTTATTTGTTACCCCCAGTCTAAGCACCAGTAAGCACGAGGAGGAATTCTGTTGGAATGGATTTATTATAGTAATTGTGTAGTCTGATGTTCTCTGTTATGTTGTGTGTTTATATTATCGGTATTCTGATTTGTAGTATGATGAAGTAACGAATAAGTTTCGATTTCAAAAAAAGACATTGTCAGAGCGAGGTTTATTTTATGAACGGAATTGCAACGCTGAAATAGATTCTAGAAGTTCTGCTGTTAGACTGTAGTTAATATTGTGCCTGATAGACGTTACGATGTAGATCGCAGTTATATGAAGACGGGAATATTAAAAGAATGACCGATACTTGATCTTAAGATTTCTGACGCTGTAAGAGCCGGGTGAGCTCTAAGAAAGTAAGGATAATTACTAGTGAAGGATATACGAAGACATGCTCGAGTCGAGAAGCTGTAAGAGCCGGGTGCGCTCTAGGAAACAAACTCCCCTTGATGTAAGGTACTTCAAAACTGGTTAAGTTGTTTGATGCTGTCGGAGCCGGGTGAGCTCCAAGAAAGAATTAGGATTTAGAGTTAGCATAGAGTTAAGTAGTCGAGAAGAGCCGAGGAAGGCTAAGGAGAAGTGAAGGTGGTTGCGGAACGGACCCGTAGTAGGTCGACCCCACCTAAAGTAAGAAGTGAGAATTTAGAAAGAATATGCAAATTAGGAAGGGTGGTTGCGGAACGGACCCACAGAAGGTCGACCCCACCAGAGTAGATGTATAAAAGAAGAAAAAGAAGAACAAAGTGAGTTAATAACTGAAAGTATGTGGCCTATTGAAGGAATAATGCAGATGGTAATAGTAACGGCCTTTGGTATTTGTAATATAGTCTAAAAGGGTACCTAAGGAGAACAGGTATCAAGCGAAGCAAGAATGATTTAATCCCTTATCCGTCTTAATAATGAAATGATGTGAGTAGTTAACGATATCGTTGAATGAATGATTGTGAATTGGCCATGGAGCAATCGTTTTGTTTTTGGTCTTCCCCCCTAGTCAAAACCCTACCCATTTTTCCGGTGGAGGTTGTAATGAAATTGGTTAAATAAAAAATCAGATTTTGAAGAACTGATCCAAAAAGAAGGATTTGCTCAATGGTCACTCGAAAATGCCAAGGAAGACCTCAGAAAAATGGGTTAAGTTAAAGATTTCTATGATCGTGGTTACATGAATGAACGTCCAAGCTGTATTTGTATTTATGTGTAATTAAGAGCAGGGTTGCCAATCTTTAAAGTATAACTAATTCTTTGGGAAACGAAAGGGAAGATTAGTCAAAATTTGCAGTATAAGGTCAGGGTATCATTAACACAAAAAGAATAACATCATAAATTGATAAACATATTAGTCAGTTAGGTGGTCTGAATGGAAATTCCTTAATATTGCCTCCTTGTGAAAAAGCGGGTGCCTTTTTCATTTGGATCTTGTTATCCCCAAGCAGATAATGACAGCAAATATCTACACTTTAATGAAGAGCTGGTGCCTCTTCATTAGGACCCAATCTTAGACAACTTATACATTATTGCCGACCACCCAAAACCAGAAGAAAAGGTTCTAAATATCTTCAAAGAAGACATGTAATTCTCCTCTAGCAACAAATAACAATTGCAATTTATTGTCAAATTTAATCATATGAAGATGGTTTGTTGGTATACGGTAGTTATTATGCAGTAGTAGCCTTAGTTGGCAAATAAAACGTAGTTACAAATGTATAGGTAGCCGTATTTAGACGTAGGTAGTCATGTCCAACGTTAATTAACCTTAATTTCCCGTTTTTAAGAATTAGTTAGGTTAAATTAGTATTAATATGAGTTAGAAAATGTTAATTGGAGTTAATTAGTGTTCATTAGGTAATTATTACGTAATAATCAAAATTTTATGTGGAAACATAACATAGGCTTAATCGAAAGGCAATTCGACGCTGATTCCAAAAATGTAAATTTTATTTCTCAACTCCCAAAATTAATAAAGTTATGGTCAAAAATGTTTTAATAAAATGGTCGCCACTTCGTAATTTTAGTATTTCAAAAAAGGTGTAACTTAACTAAGACTTACGTAACCTTTATGTCAAGTCCAGTCATATTGTCTGGAAGGCTATCCTCTCATGAACTTTGGGCTGGCCTTTAGTCCAGCAGGAGAATTGCCTCTCGAAAGGAGAGTTAGTACACACCTTTTCTACGTCTCATTGGTTCGAAGGGGGCCTAGTTGCCTCAAATACAAATTAAACTAAAAGAAAAGAAATTAACTCTAGGTAATTAAGTACGTAGAATTCAGCTACGTAATTACGTAATTTTCAGCTAGCTAGGAATTAGGTAAAAACAACTGTGTGCATATTTTTTTATCTTTTCTGGTTTTATTTTCCTCCTTGCTCAGGATTTCTTCCTCTGGCTTGTTGGAAAAAGGGAGTCTCCAGTAGCAAGGAACAATTGTTGCCGAAGACAAATGACCGGCACGCTTTGTTCTCGGCCAAGAGTCCAAGCAAGACTCAGGTGTGAGGGGCCGAAAACAAAGAAATATTAAATTATTTTCAACATTAATAAACTAATTTTCCGGTTTCATTTAAAGTATTGACATTCCTCTTGTATTACATAGGCCCAACTTGGTCAAAATTCTGTAAATTTCTGTCAATTTTTGGACAAGTTAGGGCCAGTATTCTATCAACTATCCCTTTGGTTGCGTTTACGTGTAAACCCAAACTTTTATAAAATTCGCCCAAGTTTCGACCCCAAAATCCATCAAAAAGAGGACCAGTTGGGGGCAATATTTCCCCAATATCATTAATCTGACCCCTCACCTGGTCTCCGGGCCGAAAAGAGCCCGGATCTTACATGCAAAACATGGGAAGCTTCTAGAAACTTCTAGAAGTTTCCCCCAAAATTAAAGAAAGCCGCTTTTATTACGGGCTGTCAGCGAGCTGTCGCTCGCTCCCCAATTTTCAAATTGTAGCCAGTGTTCGTTTAGTCACGGCCGAGAGCGGTCGCTATAAAATGTCCCCATCCCCCGTGTACTGCTTCTCGTGTCACTGGTGTGACATGGGAAAATAGCAGTACACACCCCAAAATATACCAAAAAATCTAGGGATCGAAGCGAAGTGAGTAATAGTTGCTGGGTTCGCTTCCCGCACTGTGTCCTGTTCTAATGGGTTTTAACCCATTTGATTCAGGTTCACCGCAGACGAGTCCTGCCAAGATTCATATCGGTCTGAGCCTGATCCTGTTATCACTGCGAAGTATTGGTCTGAAGTTGGTATCATTGATTATCAGTAGATTTAGTTCAGAGGATTTTGATCGGATATTCGTGGCCCAGTTGCTTTATTGATTTGGAACCAGTTCAGAGAATTCAGAAGGTACATTGGAGACCGGAACTTATTGATAGAGAGTTTAAGGCAGAGACATCCCTGACACGAACCTAAATCAATTCTCGGGTTGACCTACAGTTGTGCACCTATTCAGAGAATTTAAACCTGAGCGCTGTTCTCAATTGACTATTGAAGTTCTCTAAAAGTTCACTTAAAATGTCTCAGATTATTATTTTCGTCACCTTTTCCCTGGAGGCCTCTGCCTCCGTACCGTCTCTGGCTTAAGGCCTGCCGAAGAGAAGATATAGCTGATCTAAAGAAGAGAATCTATTAAACTATCATCTTAATTTATATTAATTATAATTCGGGCATCTCCTGGTAACTCCCCGCCTAGACCGACCCCTGTGTTTGTACTCTCCACCGTCCGATAGCCGCCTTAGATCTGTGGGATTCCTTGAGAGTCTTTAATACCAGATCTAAGCCCGCTCACCCATTCCCGGAACAGAAGTGTTATATCTTTAACTTTAATTAATCATCAGTTAACTGTTGATTAGTCGATTTTGTGATTAGACGGATAAGAAAGTTAACTTATCACACACAACTCACAAGTACGCATTGTACCTGACAGTACCCTGTAACCAATACCTGAAGAAGAGGAACCCAAGGTTAGGCTAGAGTGAAGCGTAAGCCCTGTTAGTAATTACAAGGAAGGAGGAAGGAAGAAAGAATCAGTAGTCGAAATACTAGTAACTAATCTTCCCCTATTATCGGTCAATTTAAAGTATTAACCTATCGAAAGAGTTGGCAACCCTGGTACCTTGTACCTTGATTATATATTGTTAATAATTGTAGTGAATATTGGTTGTCCAGTGACCCTGTTTGATAATCTTACTATCATTACTGTTACTGTCCTTAAAGCATATCGAAACCTGTTGTTGGTTAATAAATCATTGTGTACTCATCCAGACTTAGTTAGGAACAGCCTTGCTGCGTCAGATCCTGCTGCGATCTCCTTGCTGAACCAGATCCTGTTGAGATCTTGCTGCTGAATCGGATCCTGTTGCGATCTTGCTGCTGAAAACGATCCTGTTGCGATCACATTGTTGGATTGAATCCTGCTGCGATCTACCTAACGACCCCTACCTAAACGAACTCACGACTACACCCCTAACAGGTTGGCTGTAGAGATTCCCGATTTTGGCAAACTACCTTTCGGGAATCTGGTACCTAAGTTCGTCCAATCAGGCGAGCGCGCTGACCTTCCGTGTAATTGAATCTATCAGCCTAATACGACCCCATTTCTTGAAATCGAATCAAATCAAGCCAATTTCTCATTTAATCCAACTCAGTTCATTACAGATGCTTTATGGGAATGGCTGTCAAGTTTATTCCTGAGATGCGACAATTCTTCATTATGCACTGGCCTGTCTGTCTCCTCAAAGGCGTGCCGAAGAGTCATTTAAACTTATTAATTGCAACAATTGCTACAATTTTTCTTTCGCTCTGTTTCCCTAAGAGCATTCAAAGAAAGCCAAAGAAAGCCTTCCCCAATATTTATTGCAACAGTTGGCTCTACAATTTTTCTTTCGCTTTGCTTCCCTAAAAGCATTCAAAGAAAGCCTTCCCAATATTTATTGCAACAGTTGGCTTAATTTTTGTGTCTTTAAAGGAGCAGTGATCCACAAACGATGAAAACGGGGGAATTATTTGAATTTTCAGAAAAATAACTTGACGTAAAATAATTCTGTTTGGCTTTGATAAAAGTGAAAATTATTGGTTAATCATCAGTAAAATGTTAGTGAACCTATCAACCACTTGAAGGAAATTTGGGATCAAATTATATTGGCACCCTCTATTTGATTTTCGCATGCCGATTAGAAATGTATATAGAAATTTGGGATAAAATTATATTGGCATCCTCTGTTTGATTTTCGCATGCCGATTAAAAATGTATATAGAATTTATTATCTCGCAAAATTTCCGAAGCTTTTGCTTCCCTTCCACCTGGACCAATTAATCACCCTGTCTGCAGTTTTCAAAATTTTAAGAGTCTTCAGTGTTTGCTTGAGGTTCGGCCGAGAGAGGCCGCGTTTTCTCCCCCCAACGTGAGTGTACTTCCCGTTGTGCCAGCGTTTTGGCCGGGAATAAAAGTACACTTTTCCCTTGTTAGGACGCGAGTTAGGGACCTCCTCTGACCACCGCACAGGTCAGAGGGGATGCTTGAGCAACACAGCAAACACAGCACATTGAGGGCCATATGAGCGCATTATGCTCGGCCAAATTCGCACATTAGGCACGCATTTTCTAGGAATTTCAGGAGGCCCCTTTTGGCCTAATTTTCTACTTCATCCGGCCTTCGGGGTTTATTTTAAAGACTTTGTCACGGCCGAATTGGTCTTAATTTCCGTACTAGGGGCTTTGTGCCCAAAATTTTCCCTTTTATTTTTCTATAAAGATCTGGAACTTGAGTGGGACCGCTTTCTTTAGTGTTTGCATCATTGGTTAAAAATTTAAGAGATTACTTTATCCCCCACAGCCAGTGGCTAGAGCCGTTGGCCTTATTTCCAGGAAGGCGCTGCAGAATTAAACCTATGCTCAATATTAATTCAAGTTATATTAATTGTGAATTTGTGGCTTCAAACAAATAATTTAAAAAGTGTAAAAGTCTGGATTACAAATTCTATCGCCAGCATTTGCGGAAGTGCGCAGTCAGAAAGTTTAGTTTTGATTAGATACTCTAATTAACTCGAAAGTTTTAGTAACACTTGGTATTCAATTAGTAATAATTAAGGCAGACATTTTCGCTTCAGAATTGAGAGTCAAAGTCAAAGCCAATAACCTACTAATTACTTATCCAAATAACCAATCGGTTATTAAACCTTATTTGCTTTGAGATTAAGCATTTGAAAATACTGCAATAGTTGAACACTAATGCAAATTGTTAAATTGTCACTCAGCACTAGCAAGGAGTTAACGCTTATTTCATTTGTTTTATTACCGAGCTTGATTGTATAAAATGGCCGTTTTTATCAGTGCCATACTACGATCGAAGACGATCGGTGGCATCTAATTACCAAAGTTCAATAAAACTTAGCCTTGCTTGCCTTGAGTACAACTACAGAGAATGGTTACAAAGTAAATACCTTACATACAAAAGTCCTACATTTTTGTATGTAATTCTTACGAAGCTATCTTTAGAGATCCGAAACAGTGTTTGCACTATATTCTTCCAGTTCTTAAATTCAGAAAATAACATCATTTTTCGTAGCCAAACTGCAGATGAATCGACAGGAATGCTGCAAGTCTAAGAAAAAGTCTCCGTTGCCAGCTCTTGGATGCCAATGATTCTGCATAGCTGTTCTATACCAAATTTGTAGCTGACAGCTGGTAATTATCTAATTTCTGCTGCAAATCGAAGCCTAAAGTTCCAACTGTCAGAGGAAGTGAAATAGTGACAAAATGTCAAACACGCCAAACATTCGCGCTCAGACAAATTGCCATTCAGCGCCGTCTTTGCATTCCAAAACAAAATCGCATCTTTGAAACCCAACAAGCATTATAGTCTGGCTATTCGCATTGAATTAATGTCGAGAAGCAGTGAGCGCTAAAATCGCAATGTTGTTGAAACGGAGTAGTATAATTAATGATTTAGTGTTGTCTAGTCACTGAAACTTTAACTGAAACAAAGCTTCAGTTACTGCAAGTTTTGGTCTCAGACACCGTAACTGAAACTTAAACTACTGTGGATAACCTGTAACCTGTAGCTCGGAGTGAAACTAAGTCAGTCTTTTTCTCAAAACTTGAAGGTTTCAAGGCCCAACTGAAGATGCCTACACCTTGTTTTGCTTGTATATTTTTCGCGGCTGGGTAGTCTGTTTGTGGTGGTCGTAGGTGGATATTTTCGTAATTCTGTTTGGTGTGAGTGGGCTTCTGGCCGGTTTAGCTGGTTATGTTGGCCAGGCTGGTTTGGCTGGTTAGGTTGGCCAGGCTGGTTCGGCTGGTTAAGTTGGCCTGGCTGGTTAGGCTGGTTAAGTTGGCCTGGCTGGTTAGGCTGGTTAAGTTGGTTAGGCTGTTAATTTGGTCAGGCTGGTTAGGCTGGTTGGGTTGGCCAGACTGGTTAAGTTGGTCAGACTGGTTAAGTTGCTTTTTGATTTTTGTTAACAAAGTGGATTGCATCCTGCGTACTTGTCATGTCTTCGCTTTCTCGAAGTCAGCTTGAAAATTTTGTTTGCAACGTCGGTAAGAACATTTCTTGCTTTAATCGCCAGATTGATGCCTTGGCAAACGTTGGCGAGCGAAAGAGATTTGGTGATCCTGCCCGCATTTTTTCGTATGAATTCAGCAGAGGACCTCGTTTTTTCCTGGTGGGAACCGCTACTGTCCTATTTGATTTGCAGTGTCGCTTTCCCAGAAGTGACCGTCATTTTTATGAAATTATTCCAGAAAACTCTTCTGTTTGCGTGTTTTTTGACACTGACCTAGCCTTTTCTGGCCCGTCGAACGTGTGGGATCAAGCATTCAAGTCTTTTTATTCGTTGGTGTGTTTGGAAATGGTGATCGATCAGCTCCTTAATCACTGATTTTGTGGCTTTTGCGTGGGAATTGGACTCATCTAAATCTGGCAAAGTTAGCAGAGATTTCATTTTTCCGGATGTTCCTGTGTCAATGCAAGGTTGCCGTTATCTGGTCAGCCGACTTAAAAGCTACACAGCCGATGACTTGCGTTTTTTGGGTGCTCACCCTAAACTTCTTCAAATTTTGGAGGCATTGGATGGCAATGTGTACTCCAAAAATTAGAATTTCCGTGTTCCGTTTTCTTCTAAGTTTGGTGGCACCTGTGCTTTTTGGCCTTATCGTTTCTTTGATGGGGAAGCTGTTTTCTATTTTCCCTTTCAACGGCCCTGTAGTAACGACTTTCCCTGGAACATAGAGCGGAAAGTTTTTCTACAGGGTCTGGTAGTACAACATTGGACTTGGTCTGATTTTGAGAATTTAGCAGTATACGACAATGTTTGTTCAGTTGTTTCTGCTTTGATAAAAGTAAAATTTGCTGTTGCGGCTGTTTTTTTTCTGTGATTTAGCCGGATGTGATGTGGGGGTTCTCTTCCACTCAAGAAAGGGAAACGCGCGCCTTCTGTTTTTCCTTTTGATAGCTTTTTTGGAGAATAATGTCCGTTTCAAGTTCAGTGTGCCTGCCGATCATGAGATGCAAGTCGTGAAGCAATACAACGATACCTGCATTGTGAAGTTTAGCAATTTTCAATATTGCCCAGTGGCCCAAAGAGAACATTCCGAAAATAATGTTTATTTTTGTGTTAATACAAAACAAAAGACAGTGTAGCAAAAATGCTTTAACAGTACTTGTTGAATGAAAGGACTTCCTGTTTGTTCATAGGTTCAGTGAATTTTGTTCTTTGCTTTAAACAACAGTAAAACTACAGTTGCAGGTTTTGTTTAATTTAATTTCTTCTGGTAAGCCGTAATATGTTGTAGCAGCGACTCTAATATGCTTGCATCATTGTCCTTGTAGATTTTGTCGATAATTGCACTTATGTATTGCACAATTGTACAATCCAATAATGATGGATATCGGGTTGTTTTTATCCCCATGCATTTTTCCAATCCTTTGTCGTAGATTACCAAATAACCCTTCAATTCTACTGGTGCATGTCCCATCGTCGGATATAAATTCCATGCTGTGGTTTACAGCACTGTGTGTACCTCAGGTTATGGAGTTAAGTTATTGAGTTTCTCAGGTACACGCTAGGTTATACACGCTCTTACGCCGTGGATGATATCTGGCTTTAAGCGCTTGTTGATGTTTTGCTCTACATTCCGAAAATAATGTTTATTTTTGTGTTAATACAAAACAAAAGACAGTGTAGCAAAAATGCTTTAACAGTACTTGTTGAATGAAAGGACTTCCTGTTTGTTCATAGGTTCAGTGAATTTTGTTCTTTGCTTTAAACAACAGTAAAACTACAGTTGCAGGTTTTGTTTAATTTAATTTCTTCTGGTAAGCCGTAATATGTTGTAGCAGCGACTCTAATATGCTTGCATCATTGTCCTTGTAGATTTTGTCGATAATTGCACTTATGTATTGCACAATTGTACAATCCAATAATGATGGATATCGGGTTGTTTTTATCCCCATGCATTTTTCCAATCCTTTGTCGTAGATTACCAAATAACCCTTCAATTCTACTGGTGCATGTCCCATCGTCGGATATAAATTCCATGCTGTGGTTTACAGCACTGTGTGTACCTCAGGTTATGGAGTTAAGTTATTGAGTTTCTCAGGTACACGCTAGGTTATACACGCTCTTACGCCGTGGATGATATCTGGCTTTAAGCGCTTGTTGATGTTTTGCTCTAAACGTTTTTTATTTTTGGGGTTGTGCAATAAACCAGGGCCCCACCCCCCCGTAAAGAAGTAGTACGGGCCCCCCTTAAAGTTAGTACTGGGACCCCTCTCCTCCCCTTCCCACGACCTCGGTCTGCGGGCTATGGGCAGCCCTTTGGTTTGTGTGCCTCGTCTCGTTGTTCTCTGTTCTCTTAGTTGTTCTCTTAGTTTTGATCCCATACGTAGATTCCTTAAATTCTCCCAATTTATTGTGGCGGTTAAGCAGCTTTGCCAGCTTTCAGGTGTAGGCATCTTTAGTTGGGCCGGTTTCAAGGTTGAACTGCTATTTCGCTAATATTCTGCTGGAGGAGACTGAGTTATACATCAAATGATACTTTATACTGAATCCGACGGCTAGATACTACATTTTTTAAATGAACTAAAGCTGAAACTGTTTTGGATCGTCAACTGCAATGTAACTGAAAGACTATAATTGCAACCGAAATGAAACTAAAATTTGGATGTTAAAACAAAACTGTTCGCTTCACCAATATTCATCTTTCATTCCAGATCGTTTGGAGTTTCATAGAAAAGCTACCTTTCTTGACCCAACACTAAAATCACAGGAGCGGGGCCAGTAAGGCAAGAAAGGTTTTAAACACCGCTAGCTAAACAACAGCACTTCGCAAAGATCTAGCTGGTCCGATCTAGTGAAATTTAATAAATTTAGATCAAGATAAGCATAAATTCTCGCTTCAGATACAATTTAGGACATCAGTAGTTGCGCTATTTCCAGTATTAGTGGTGTATAGTCAAAAGGTCTGTTTTAGACGACAGCCCGTTTATGATCACCTCTGAAAAGTATTAGTTGCAGCATGATGGGTGGCTTCGAATGAAACGTATGGTTAAAGATAAAATTAACCATGAACTACAGTTCGCAACTTAAATACAGCACAACTTAGTCGTAGCAATTATTTGGAGGCAAAGCAAAATTGTCGAAGTTTGCGATTAAGTAATGTATTCAAAGCAACTGAAGCTCTAATTTTAAAGAAAGCTACATATGAAATCTTTCTTAAGCTGCTTTCTGGAACCCAGACGGGGGCTGAAACGGAATCGGAAACTCGTTGCTGATTTAAGGTACGGTTAAAAGTTACAGACACATTCCCTCTGGTATTTTGGAAAGCGCAGCGATTTCATTAATTTTTGATGTAGCAAAACTAACAAAAAACTAATTTATAGTTATCAAAGAAGGTTCACTGATGTTTCTAACAAATCGTTTGATGTGAGATTCCGAGCAGCTTGACATTATGGTTAAATTTGCCTCACCAATTAAACATTATGTATTTTTCTTCCAGAATTCAACTTCACAGAAATGGAATTTCTTACATTTCCAGTAAAATATTTGGTATATTTCACTCAGTAATGATTTGAAATGACCCTAGCAAGTAAAATTAGATGACACAAACTTGCTCGTTAGAATGAGCAACCAATGAGCGCTATTTGCAAGCATGAGCTTGCAGTACTGCAAGTTTTGTTTTTAGTAAGAGTAGCTACTTTAAAAGCCATGTTTAAATAGATCCAAGTTAGGATTCATCTTTCGTGCCATGGTGAAACTTTAGTAACTCAGATTATTCATATTCTACTCATAATTGAGCACATTAAACTTCGCTTATTGTAAGCAATAAGATTAATTCCTATTTCTAAAATTGATAGTGCCACAAACTTATGAGCATTAATTGCAGGCTGTTGACATCGTATTTCCGACACCTGGCGACTCTGTGCCAAAGTTGACGCAAGTTGTTGACTGGAAGGTTTAGTTTACCGTATTCGTTGTTGTAGTCACCGGCCAGGTCTAAAACTTTAAATTAGGATTTTGGTAAAGCATGTTACCTGAAACCTGAAACTGATGACTTAAAATTGTAGTTGCACCTTTACACCTTTCTGAGAACGGTACAACTTTGACTGGCTTATGTAACTTTATCTAACAGTCGTAAACTAAAGTTGCCAACTTTGCTACGCAACCCTTTTGTCGTACAAAATTATTATTTTTGAAACAATATCCAGACAAGCTAATTTGCTTCAAACTGCGGACCAAACAGCGGCTTTTGTTGCAATTATTGAAAACTCGGATTATAGAGATTAAATTGAAGCCTCGTCTGGATTGGATCGACCAATAGAAGTTGAAATTTAAATTATCTAAAGTGTCGGCCTTTTTGCTGGACTAGCTTATTTGAGATATATATTGACAAGCTGTCAAATTGTCGAAATGGATTGTGAAGTTAGTTACTTAGTAGGCTGAGATTAAAGTTAAGAAGCCATGTTCGTGAAGAATTGGAAAATTGGCATAAATTTTACAGAATTGTGTTTCGGAACAGATAAACGTGCAGCAAAATTGCAAAAAAACGCAAGTTTAGTTTTTAGTGGAAATTTAGTATTTTTGTTTTAATTTAGTAGAAAATCATCATTCTGTGTAGCCAATATTAATTAGCCAAATTAAGTTATTTCATTCTGTTTTAATAGTCGATTTGGTAAGCGAGGGTTACAAGTATACAACCTACATACATTCACAGTTTACCAGTGGATTTGCTTAGAAGTGAATGACACCATTTATTGCCAATATGCATATATTCCAAAATCCACTTTAATTAGCGAGCTGCAGAGATTGATCGGCTCTAATGTTACTCTAAGTTTAACTTTACTTGACTTAACTTTAATTTGGACAAAATCATCTGAAGTTTAGTTCAAAGTTATATACTCGTTGCCAATTTCTTAAAATTGCAATTGCTGCAACCAATTGCAACTGTCAAGCAGTAGAACGAAGCCACAAATTTACTTTCATTTGATAGGGTATTTCTAATACTTTGATAATTGCAAGGGTTAAAACCGTTTATCATGTAATTAATGGTTTTAACCCATTTGATTCAGGTTGCCGATACCAGCCAGGGAACCCTGTGGCGTGTGGTCATTTATCGGAACCTGAAGAGAGACGGAGAGGATACAATTAGTAGATAACTTATATTTGTTGCTCCGATATTCGGAGCCAATTGATTATTGTGAATCCTAATAACTGAACTTTAATACTTGGAAACTTGATGCTTTCCGGAAACTGATGTAAGCCTCCGTCCTTTTCGTGCATTAACCTCTATGAGGTTAAGTCCTGGCAATTGGAAGCTCTAATTTAGCGTATTCTGAAACTACCCGATCTACTACTCTACGTCTGCTGTCTTGGTAACTTCAGTTGTTTGGTTTTGGTTAGATTCCTTGAATTCCTTCCAGCTGGTCTCGAAACCATTTTGCTAAAATTGTAGGACATTCAATTGTATTGATGTAGTTGAACTATTATGCGTTAATAAGAATTTGGTCAAAGTTCGCTTCTAAGTGATTGTAGTCCAAACTTTTGAACGTAGGGAACAAACTTATAAATTGAAGTTCACAAGAGCGAAAAAGGCAAAGAATACAACTTGTGTTTAATTGAGTCGTCCCACAAAGTTTAAGGTTGGAGCTGTTATTATATGTATGAACCATTTGTAATGAAGTGGGTAGATCAGGATTCCAAATTCCGCAACAGTCTATCACGACTGACTCTGGGTATCAACCACTTCGGGTACACGGAAGGCTGACGCGTTTATCGGTGAGGATAAACTTAGGCACAGGATCTTCGGAAGGTGATTTGTCCAGAACCAAAGATTCCTTGCGGTCAACCTGGATGGGGTCTAGGCGTGAGTTCGTTTGATGAGGATGGGGATCCAAGGGATATCAGTAGCAAGCGGGGTCGACACTTGCCGTTTCTGGATAGATGAATCAGGTCTGTATCAAAGAACACTGATTGAGAATCTTGATTGCCAAATCAAGATTCTAGCACGATGATGATGATGTCTTTGTCGGGACCAAGGGTTCAATTTAAACACTTACTTGTACAGGGGCTATGAATCCGAATCTTGATCGATCCTTATGTCCTAGTCAGTGGATTCAGTATTAGGACACAACAGTTTAATGACGATAGCTATAGTGATATTAGCAATAATAATTACGACAATAAACAATGAACAGGATTATTATAGTGTGTACAGAAGATAAAACAGGTTACAAATCACAAACTATATGCTGTATAAACAATTAGACAAACAACAATAGTTTGCCAGAGTTGCCAGTATCTGATTTACCCAGATTATCAATTGTTGTTAGGGACAAGGTTCCGATAGCTAAACTCAACTCTACTATATTCCTCTTTCTTTCCTTTCTTGACTAACTGACTAGCAAGTTATTAGCCTATTACTAAGCTCTATTGTGCAGTTCCTATATGCTTGTGTTCGTGCGGTTAAATTAAAACTCTTCTTCCGTCCTCCTTACTAAAGGACAACACAATATCAATAGGTTAAGCTACGAAACAATGTAAATTAACTAGTTTAAAGGGATTAGTAGTACAAAGTTTCCGGTCTTTGGGTGAGCCCGAAATGCTAGTAACAATAGCACTTTCGGATGCTATACGGTTGCCAAAGGGTCAAACACAAGGGGGGGTCCGGTTGGGGAGATTCCTGGTCCGTTTATGGGGTTAGTACGAGTATAGGTTAATTTAATCTCTTCGTTAGATTCTCTACCTCCGACTGACTGGTGAACCAATGATCTAGTTAAATCAAAGACAAGGGGGTGACAACCCCTTCGATAATGCTGATGATTAGTTCGAAAAGATTCATCTTTTGGAATGGAAAGAATAATAACCAATTTAGGATAATCAAAAAGAGTGTTACGTTCATTTTGTCAGGTTTTAGGTCCCACTATAGACTCTGGGTGCTTTGCCTGAGACTGTCTCTGCCTTAACCGTTAAATCCGATTCTATCGACTCCAATGTACCTTCAGCTTAATCGGTTCCAATATGACACAGCTCAACAATTCGTTCCAAATAATCTCGTCCTTGATCCGGACACTCAGTAATAAGCACACAATTCTGACAGGGCAACGACGCTAACAGGATCCCAATGAAATGACAGTCTGACTTCAGGTGGAGCAGGATCAGTCTGTATCGCTAGCCGCACCTGAATCAAATGGGTTAAAACCCATTAGTACAAGTTATAGGTGCGGGATTCGAACCCAGCAACCATTACTCACATTTTGGCTTTCTGAGCTCGGAATACACTTGCACAAATCGAAATTGCTACAGAAGGTGAGACTTACGCGGATTAACGCAATTTCTGAACATTTTGAGTAAGATTATACTATTTAGAATTGATTTTAAGCAAAACGCTAAATTTTTAGGCAATTTCTTGCATTCTTGTGCAAGAAATTGTACTTTCAATGCGGAACTGTGATTTCAACTTGATTTCCCTTTATACGGTCTGCTTCCGTATAGTTAAAATCTGCTATTCGAAATTGATACACTTTCGGGCCCTTTTAGCAGCATATAGGTGCCCATTCGCTCGGCTAACTCAAAAAACATTAAATTGATTGAAGTGATTAATTCTGGGATCTTTGTTTTCCAAGCCCTAGCAGGGAAGGTAACAACTTCCTGTCTTCAACACGTATCAACTAACTAACACGCAAGCTTGAGGAAAACGCAATATTTGAACTTGATAAGTTTTAATTTTACGGTTCTAAATAAGGAAGGTAACAACTTCCTGTTCTTAACAAGTTAGAGGAAAGTTAACGCACAAATTTAATGAAACATCATAATTTAACCTAGAACCCTTGTTTTTTACTAGGTTCTAGCTAGGGAAGGTAACAACTCCCCATTTTTAAAATGTTGAATATTGAAAACTAGATAATTTCACAAAACTGGTGATTTTGGCCTTTATTAGAAGATGGTTCTAGTGTCCTATCCATAAGGCTTACGTAACTCACTGCTAATTTGCTTACTACAAGTATATTATCAATCACTACCTAGTATTAACTAAAATTACCAGATTGTTGACAACTATTATTGCCATTTGCAGATAATCATCACGGGCGAGTTTCACATAAATTATTGAAAGAGCAAGGTTGATCTTTCAACCTCGCTAACCTTTGTATAATGGGATTTTCGCAAGTTTTGTTTACCGAACGTGAACACCGACATGAAAGGGTGTTAAACCGCGGTTGCGGTCATTATAAGAAATGTAACGTGGATTAGACAGGACTAGTTCGATTGGAAATGGCAATAACAGTGTGTTAAGACATCGGAAGCAAGGATACAACAAATATAATTACAACCTACGTTTATTACAACTTGCTTTGTATTAATTTGGCAGCGAGACTGACCATTTGGTGGATTCCTTTTCTTGCGATTCGTCCGCACTCTTAACAAAGAGTGACTTACGCGGACGAATCGAGGACATCCTGATTCAGACTGATGAGGACCCAATACGGAGTCCCTGTGACTCTAGGTCCTATAGCCTCAACTTCATTTGCATATTCGCTAAACTGTGCCTAAACCTAGATTTCCTACATAATCACATGTTCATAAACTTCCAGATATGCATACCGGATTTGCAATCTAAAACTACATTACTTATTACTATTGTTTCCTGCGTACTATAGGAATCCTAGCGTAATATCGATATTTCATACGGATCACGTGCACAGAGAATCATTAACCATTTGGACGATCACTTGCTCGACTACCACTGACAACTACATTGCATTGAACATTCATACAAAGATCCTAGGTAGCCTAATATTGAACTACGTAACCCTATTAACTAATTAAGCACAATTTAAACAACATTTATTCAATACTTAATTTAGTAACCACTTATGCTTCACTTATGCATCATTTAGACTAGAATGCACTCATATTACAGATACCCAATCAGTCATACAAATTCACACGTACACTTCATTCCTGCTTACTATCTGAGTCTTGATCACTCCAGCGATGCTCACAACCTTCATCGGACAGAAGGAGTTTCCGCGAGTCAACGCACATACGGCCATGAGAGCCAGTACACTTCCATTCATACAATTCATACATACACAAACATACAATTTCTTAGGTAAGTACTTATCTAGCTAATCCTAAAAAACAGACATGATTATAAACAATCTAAATAGAAGCTAACTCTAATTAATACTGAACACCCTATACTACTAGGTATTATTTTAAACATACTAAATTAATTGGATTTTAACGAGAATTTTGTTATGAGTTTTAGGTTTCTAAAACTCAGCTTATAGCGCGGAACGTTTTTTTGGCAATTTTGAGAAGTTTGAGATTTTGTGAAAGCCATGTGAGTAATGATTGCCAAGCAATCATTACTAACCAAAACTACTATCAAACAAGACTACTAACAATAATTAAATTAATTGATGGGGAAGCCGGTCATTCCCCGTGAAACGCCTAATTATTAATTATATTAAAGCAAATGAATAATTTTAGGATTTGGTTTAAAAGTTCTTCTCGTGTTTTAATAACCTACGGCTTTTAGGTACCGACCTACAGCAACAATTACAGAATACAAACAATAATTTTTTAAGGCTTAACAAAGCCTGAGATTAAAACAATATGGCCGGCAACTCCTAGTTGCCGGCTGTGGGGTTAGGTATTCTTATTAATTAACTCAATAAAAATAGGGTCATAGTAAAGGGACCCTCTAAGTCAACTTAGGGGTTGGGTCCCCGCTTAAATATCCCGTATTCTACTTTAAAGAAAACCCCAACTTTAGGTCAAAGGACCTTGATATAAATTGGTAAAAGTTAGTCGTGGCTTGACCAGAAAATTGTAACTAAACAATAGCAAAATAATGGGAGGTGGAGGTCAGCAAACCTCGGTATACAGAGAGTGTCGGCACGAAAAACAGAAAAACTGAAGACAGGGGCAATTCTCAAGACCTCCATCAAACAGGAGGGGTTTACATGAGCTGCCCCCTTTTATTAAAAATAATAAAATAATAATAAAGGGAAAGGTAAATGAAATAAAATAAACTGAAAACGGCTCAAGGCCCACGCATGCTATCATAACTAAAATATATGGCCTTAGGCCCAGAATGTTGAGTAAAAACTGGGGCTCTTCGGCCCAAAAAATGCGTATAAAATTGGCCCATTGGCCTCAAAAGGTGTATACAAAAAATGGCCCGGAGTCCCCAATAATCTTATAAATAAAAAAGTGGCCCACAGGCCTAAAAATGCAGAAAAATGGCCAAAACGGCCTCTGAGATCCTAGCGTTTTTCTTCTTGATTCGTGGCCAGGTATAGAAGACCTATTTGGCCCTAATTTGTAAGTGTTCGTTGGAATTCTCAACTCTTTTCTGGCCCGAAGGCCAGAAAAGTCCTACTATTTTTCCTAACCTGGGAAATGCGCTTTAGCCCCCATGCAGTACCAACTGCACTGGAGAGCGCATAAAGGGGAGGGGGGAAGCAACCGCTTTCGGTTGCTCTCAAACGAACACTGATTTGAAAATAAAATTTTGGACCGAGCTGACAGTTTTGCTGACAGCTCGGTGACAGGTCATTAGCGAGACCTGGAGCTCGCTTCTTCTTTGATTTTAAGGTAAAGCTTCTAGAAGATTCTAGAATCTTCTAGAAGCTTGCCACCTTTTTCGTGTGCTGCGCTGCAGCGGGCTGACCCAGCTGGCCGTTGGGGGTGGAAATTAATGAGATTTTGGATTTATTGCCCCCCAACTGACCCAATTTTGATATATTTTGGGGGCCGAAACTTGGCGAAATTTTGCGGAACTTTTGCTAACACATAAACGCAACCAAAGGGAATACTTTATGAAATTTCATAACTTTAATGAATTATTACACAAGAAATATAATTTTCTATAAGTTACAATTTATATCGTGATAATCTACGTACTTATCTACATATACCTAGCTAATTACATTTATATTATTATTATTATTAAGGGGGGTAAGCCCCCTCTAAATCCAATAACTTGGGCTTATCCTACTATTTTCCTTTTCTTTTTCTTGTTGGCCTTGTCCTCGGCCAAAAGTTCAAGCGAGGACAACTGCTAGGCCTTGGTAGACAACCTCCCAGACAATAAAAAAGGAAAAAGGTTTGCCTTAACTTTAAGGCAAAGAAAACCAATTTTAGTACACTCCTTTTTGGAGTGATAAGATTACGAAACGAAAAGTAATCTTATAAAAACATTTTTGCTCATAACTTTCTTATTACTGGGAGTTGAAAAGTCGGGTTTGGATTTTTCGAATCAGAATCAAATTCTCTTTCATATAAGCCCAAGTCATTTTTCGACCAAAAATATCAAAATTAACTAATTACTACCTAACTAACGCATAATTATTACTAATTAACCTTACCTAACTACGTACTTAGCTATTTTGCACCTAATATTGAACCATCTTCCAATATTCGTTGTTTTAGATGTACATTTCCATTTTATAGGCAATTTTACGACTAATTTTCGCCTTGATTATACACATAAACTTTGTGTTTCAGGTTTATGACTTCCTGCTGACTAGCATACGAGCGTTAATAATTAAATTATCTTTACAGGGAGGGGTGATTTGATTATTTTGAAACCTCTTTTAAAGCCACTCTTAGGTCACTTTTAACATCTTATTTTATTAATTCCATTACACATTGTAGTGCTATGGGTAATTGGTATCCTTATCTGTCTGTATACTTCTTATCCTGTACTAATTTAGTTGTCATTAACGGCCAGTATCTCTCTTTTAATCCTCATGTTATATTAGTATTCTTCGATCTGTCAATAAATATTGTTCGTGTGAAAAAAGTTACTGTTCGCTGATTTCCAGTTAGCAGGTTCGAAAGTAATTGAAATTGTATTAAGTGTCTTATACTTAAATAAAAGCGGGATTGCCTTAGAGATACGGCGCGATTGCCTTAGAGATACGGCGCGATTGCCGTTCAGTGATTCCGCTCAGGATCTAAACCGGAATCACGAAATCAGGAATAGTAAGTTTGCCTTGGATTTGGAAGAGCAGGAATTAGAGCCATCATCCAGAGATTCATCAGCCCAGTGATCAAGCAAACGCAAGTGCTGACCCCGCTTGCAGATCTGCTGGTATCCAGTGCCTCAAACGAACTCACAAGGAAGACCCCGTCAAAGGTTGGCAACAGGGAATTCCTGATTCTGGCAAATCACCTTTCAGGAATCCGGTGTCTAAGTCTGCTTCGATAAGTGGACGCGCTGACCTTCCGTGTAATCGAAGTGAATTAAAGTCAAATTTAATATAATCGAAAGTTTAATTTTTGTCCATTTTAAAATTCGGATTTTACGAACTTCATTACATATATCAAGAGTACATAATACATAAGAGTATGACAGCTGGCATACTCTATGTATTATAAGCGTGACACATCCTCTGCATGCTAACGGCTGACCCCCCCCGCAAATTGGACCCTTCACTTCAAAAGAATTCGCACGCTATACTTGTGTGCTAAAGCTCGAAGCAGGCACAAAATTCGCGCACGTACTGCTTGTATTTTCGAGCGTTAACACACAAGCATACAGCGAGTGAGCGTTCCCCCGTTTCGACTGGGTACCAATTTGCGAGGGGGTCACTGGGGTTCAATTGGCGGGGGAGGTCAGCTGCAGAGGATGTGTCAAGCTGAGAATACATAGAGTATGCCTGCTGTCATACTCTTATGTATTATGTACTCTTGCTTATATTAGGGAAAATAGAAACCTGTCAATCAAAAGTCCGCCATACTGAAGTGTAAAACATAGGAAAGCGCGGGAAAATTTGACATTAAATTTCTCTTGAAAAATAAGACTACACTAGAAACTAAAAACACTACGCAAAACTACGCTGTAGCGTAGTGCAGAAAATATGCATTTTGCTAATCGTAGTGAAAAAGTTTCCGTTCAGTTTACTGAGGTTTTTGGCCAAAAAGTGGCCAAAAATGGCATAATATCGAAAATTTAGTGGGGGTCCCCCACCCTCCGTCGGAACCCGCCCCCCGCCCCCCCCCCAGATTTTTTGCGCAGCCACACCTTATGGTAATGGTATCCCCCCAAAATTTTCGACCAACTTTACCACCCCCCCACCAGGGCCCCAGATTTTTTGACTTATCCTCCCCCAATTTTTGGCTACCCCGGGGGTGGCGGATCCAGGATTTTGAAAAGGGGGGGGCCCGCTGAAAAATTTTTCCGGGGGGGGGGTAACCAAATTTTTCCGGGAGGGGGGGGGTAAAAATTTCCTTTTTCAGGAACAAAATATTTTTACAAGAAAATTAAAATTGTGTATAGAAAGGGTAGTTCACTTGCCAATTTGAAAACAACTATATCCCGTGAGTGAAGCAAAGCATGGAGAATTTACACAACAAGTACACGGGGGGTCTGGGGGGCAGAGCCCCCCAGAAGTTGAAGAATTTTTTGAAATTGGAAAAAAATCCGTCATGCAAACTTTTGAAAAGATTAAATAAATAAAATGGAGATATATATAGTAACTTACGAAATGAAAAACTTGCAGTCAAATAGTATATACAAGGAATGGTGAGAATAAAGAGGACAAGTGACAAGGGCAAGGAAGATAATGTGCAAAACGGGGGGTCTGGGGGCGGAGCCCCCAGAAGTTGAAGAATTTTTTGAAATCGTGGAAAATTCAGCAATTCAAATGTTTAAAAAGAATAAAGGATTAGTTAAGACTTAAGATGAGATGAGTTATTGAGTTGTATAATCGATCAGTGGAAAACCAAAACGTGAATTGGATGCTTTTCAGAATTTTTCACTTACACAATTTATTCTAGAGCACTTTCAGAAGCTGCCAATTATCAATCCTGCGTTTCCCATTTATATACATACATACATACATATTATATATGTATATATACGTTATGAAAGCAAAACAAAATTAGTAAATGCCCTTATATAAGCCGGTATATTGTCATAAGATAAAATGAAGGCGTTGAGTTTGAGTACAATTATATATATACTTGTTACAAAACAGGAAAGGAAACAAAATAGAAGACACTTTAAGAGACAGAAGTTCTGTCACAGAACTACGTATAGGTATACGTAATAAAGCAGCACAGAAGTATAAGTGCGCCGCAGGCGAAATTTTTTAAAAAATTTGTGAAATTTATTAAAATTATGCTTAATTTTCACTTAAAATATGCATATAAACAGCTGAAAAATTTTTCTAGGGGGGGGCCCGGAATGTCAAAGGAGGGGGCCCAAATCGCAAAGGGGGGGGCCCCGGGCCCCCGGGCCCCCCCCCTGGATCCGCCACTGCTACCCCCCCCCCCCTCCGAACCACCCCAGGCATAGGTGTAAGGTGGGGGGGGGGTAGCCCCCAAGCCTTTTTTCAACCCTCCCCCAAAACGTTTTGGGGGGGGGGACATCCCCCCCAACTGGGGGGGGGGGGGGTAGTCGCGCCGAAGGCGCGAAAAATGGCCAAAAATTGGGTATTTTTTCAGTGTAAATTTTGAAAATTTCAAAAATGTCCAAATTTTTGGCTTAAACTGTTTATTATTTTGAGAAATACACGTTTTTAACTGTATTATGGATCTTATGACTCAATATTGACCTTATTTTGGACTTGGAAACATGTTGGCAATCAAGTTTTTGAGTTTAAAACCACTGTCTAATGTTAAAATTACTTTATGGTTAGATATTTTTTATCATTAGAAACGGCTGAAAATGCGATTTTTGGCATAAAAAATGAAAAATTTTTTGGGGGAGTTGGGGGGGGGGTCGCCAGAGGGGGGCCCCCAGAAAATGTTGGGGGGAGCCTCCCCCACCCCAAATCTCCGTTACACCTATGACCACAGGTTCCCCCAACGATTTTTGGACCCGACCCGGAGGTGGGTGTTTCCGACAGAGGGTAGAGGAACCCTAAATTATTGATTTTAAGGCAATTTTGGCCACTTTTTGGTCAAAAGGCTGTGGGGGGTGGGAGCAAAAATCTGAAAACTACGGGGGGTCGTCAAAATTTGTCATTTTCGTGGGCCCCCCCACCTAACACACCTATGTTTTCAACGTCTGTTTCCGTCTATAACGCCCTGGGTTTATTTTACTGGGGGGCGCCCCCCACACGAGCACCCCCCCCCCCCTCACTCGGTCCCACCCCCACTTTTGGGCGTCCCCTCCCCACTCACCCTAAGTTGCCCAGAAAATGCCAAATTTTTAGGTTTTTTGATCAAATTTCGCCTTTTTTGGTGCTAAAACTTGATTTTTGAGCACTTTAAGCATAGTTATAAGAGTGTATGTGGAAAACATGCTATTTATACAGCATTTTTAGCATTTTTGGCACATTGGCACCACTGGTCACTATGGTCTAGGTGGCTTATTGATTGACCAGTGGTCAAACCCCCTGAAACAGCGTTTTTTGGGGTTTTGGTTGGGGGCATAATATATAGTACGTAAATCGACTACGCTCGTTTCAATGAGCATATTTTCAGAATCGGCTGAAGTGATCACTGGTTGCTACGGGCTAGGTGGTCTATTGACCAGTGGTCAAACTACCCCCGAAGACAGTGGTCATTGTTTGGAATAGAGAATCTTCTGGGAGTAATAAATTGCAGACTACTTCTGCCTAAGAGCAGCGCTCCCAAAAATTGGAAGAAAGACAAGTAGGAAAAATGCTCCTTGCAGTCGCATGTAAAATGCAATATGAGCTATGATGGTCAACATTTAAATATGCCAAGGACAATATTTAAAACGTCTAATATGATCCAGCATCTAAATCGGTAAAGGACAAGCTGTAACTGGCTAATATGAGCCGCCACGTTTCTCTTGGGCTCATATTGACGCGAGGATACTAAGTTGAGTTAACTATTTTTCACTTTTCAAATACGCATGTATAGTTAGACCCGGGGAAAAACACCCCCAAATAAGGGTAAAAAAACGGGGCCGCCCTGGAAGCCTGGTAGACCCGGTGGGCGGTGAGTCCCACTAATGTGTGATAATATAGCGCCACCCTAGATGACCTCAAACTATAAGTATGAGACCCCTGGACCAAATAGAAAGTTTTCAGTGTAATTTCAAAGTTGACCTCCCAAAACCACCGCCAAAAGCTAAGGGTCATATCGGAATTTCTAAACTTCTCTTGCTAGCGTGGAGAGACTCCGGGCTCCAGTACTGTGCATGTGGGTTTGTATTGGCCCCAAGTATTAACACACAAGGCACCATATCCCCTACTGCATTGGGGCTCCACCAGCTGACCATTTTTTTACCCCCAAAATTTCGCCACTTTTCGGGTAAAAAAAATGGTCAGAACCCAGCAAAAAAATTTTTCTGAAGCAGTATGGGGGTTTTAATGCGTTTAGAACGCTTAAAAAGCATCGATTAAGCCTAAAAACTTTTTAAATTAGTCAAAACCGACCATTTTTGAATATTTTTCAAAAATGGCTATTTTGCTTATGAAACCTGATTGCTTGATGCTGCACAATTTTTGAACTTTTCAAATCGATAAAAATTGTTACCAATTCATTATAACTTTGGTTTTTTGGCCAAATATACTAAATTTGATGCGCTCTTTCACCTGGAAGCATCAAATCTACTCTAGCGCCAATATTTAGGGGTGATTTTTTTACCACAAACCAATTTTTTACCATTTTGTCGGGTAAAAAAATCACCGATTTTTTTAATTAATCTGAGAATCTGTGGTGCTAGGAAAGATTTTAATACCTGAATCGATAGAGGGCAGTGCCGGGCACTTACATGCAAAACCGCTTCCAGATTGGCCAACATTTGCGAAAGTTAGAGGCTTAAGTCCAAAACCCTTTTTTTATCCCGGGTCTGACTACGTAATTGTCATGACATACTTCTGGTCTTGATACAATAAGTAAAGTCAATCCGTGGGTAAGCATACATCAAATTTTTACACATCAGCTGTGTATTTTATTGTATAAGTGCTGTGTACAGTAAGCCGATACTGAAGACTTGAAGAATACCGGTTTACAGGAGCTTTATGCATTTGTTTCTAGTTTGCAGTGTGTGTCTATGATTTAGAAAACTGGTATATACCAAATGTATATGCCACTTAATTCAACTTTAAAGGGGAGAACTTTAGCTGCTTAAAGTGGTCATATATATATGAACGGTGTTTGAGCTGGTGAAATTAGATTCAGACAGGACACCTATAACCAAACATTATACGAAGCTAATGACATTACGCAAGACGGTGAGGATTTGTTCAGACTTGGGATTGGGAATAAAAGTAGAGTCTGTAGGCAAGATGGTAAGAGGTCGTCGTGATGTCAAGCCGTTGAAACCACGGCAGCGAGCGTCAATATGAGCCCAAGAGAAACGTGGCGGCTCATATTAGCCAGTTACAGCTTGTCCTTTACCGATTTAGATGCTGGCTTATATTAGACGTTTTAAATCTTGTCCTTGGCATATTTAAATGTTGACCATCATAGCTCATATTGCATTTTATATGCGACTGCAAGGAGCATTTTTCCTACTTGTTATATATATATATATATATTATAAATTATATATATATATCGTTTTTAACTTTTTTCAAAGCCGTACGTATGATTATATATATATATAATATATATATATGTGTGTGTGTGTGTGTGTGTGTGTGTGTTAACTGTTAAACTTTATGAAACCTACCCATTTTATGCTGCATTTTCATTAGCTTATGAGATCTCAAAAAAGCGGATCTTTTCCACAAATACCCCCCCCCCCCCAACCCAAATAAAGTTAACGACTCAGCCAATTGTTATTATACTTTGAAGGTAGGTTAGTGATGTCTCCTGATAACAAATCACGGTTTTTTTTTGCGTAAAATACTGCGTATTTACGCAGTCGAGCTTAAAAATACGCAGTCAAAAACAAAAATACGCACCAAAATACGCAGCCGAAAAATTCGGTATCAAGAATTTTCAGAGTGCTCTAAATTAATTTCTTGAGACAATTCAACGTAGTTTGGGCTCTGGCTTCTTCTGGGGGGCTCCGCCCCACGGACCCTCCACTTACCTCATCGCTTCTATATTGATCCTTCCGTCTGCAGTTGCTACTAAGCATACGCATAAATATATATAATACATGCGTTGTTTTTGTCTCTATTTTGATTTGACATGTAAACTAAAATCTTATCTGTTCTAAGACTCTATTTGTTCTATTCGTAAACTCTATTTGTCTAACCAACAATTAACTTTACTATTAAATTGCTCCAGGCAAAGAATTCAAAGTTTAAAGAGCAAATTTAATCCGAAATTTAAAATTTTCTTCAACTTCTGGGGGGCTGCGCCCCCCAGACCCCCTGCGTATCTATTTCGCATCAAATATTCATACTTTTACACCATAGTTCAATCGGCACGCAACGTAAAATGAAGCTAAGAACCTTAAGGTTGTTTAAAAACTCTTAACAACGAAATAATTCGACGCTAAATGCGTTTATAGCGTTTATAACGTTGAGAAGCGATTTTTGTAATTTTACGCAGTCGAAAATAAAAATACGCACTCGAAAACAAAAATACGCAAAATTTACGCAGGTCCGATTTTCAAAAAAACCCTGTAACAAATACGTATGTAAACAAATTTGAAAAATTAAAAAAAATTTAAAACTTTTATTTTTTATAAGTTTGTATTTTTTCCGGGGGGGGGGGGGGGGGTTGCAAGAATGAGCCAAAAATTGGTATTTTTGGCGTATTTTGTATAAACGTGAAAACTTAAAATGTTCTCAGAGATGCCAGGATTTAAGCTGAAATTTAAGCCATTTTTACGAAAAAATCTCCGGCAAAATTTTTTAAAATTTGTCTATTTGACAAAAATTTGGGCCCCCAAAAATTCCCGAGGGAGCAACCCCCCCCCCCGTATATATATACCTGCAAAACACCCTAGGCCAGGCAAAGTTTTCCAAATTTTACAAGTTTGAAATCAAATCTTAAAAAAAGTTCGGCTTCGGAAAAGGGTATCATAAGGACCGCGCCAGTGGCGGCTTGTGATTTTACAAGTGTTTTTGCAATTTGACTGTTGCCAGCCAAATTGCCTGAATACAGAGTTTTGTTAATTCCAGTTTAAATGATAAAACACTGTTCTCATGTTTCTGGTGGAAAGGCTTTGCGTCGCCTGTTTTTATTCCGTTCATTGCGAGATTACCAAACCAGTTCGAATGTGATGGAAGCTAGCAGCAATGCTGACTATTTTGAGCCTTTGAACGCTTTTGTTCAGACTGGCTTTGATGCAACTAATATTGAAAGCAGTGCCTGTTGTTTTGAAAATAAAGGTTGGTTATATATTTTTATATTTAGCCTAGCATAAGGATGAGGAATGCCTTCAAATTTTGCCAGATATTTATATATATATGTAATGCAAAATGCAAACACAGAGAACAATGAAGTCTAACTGGCAATGACAAATTGTTATATATATATATATATATATATATATATATATATATCCAATAAGAACATAATTGCAATGTATATATATGTGATTTCTATGTTGGGCCAAGTAATATTGTAGTGTAGTGTAATATAGTGTATGCGATTTCTATGCTGGGCTTATTCTAGTGGGGGGTGTGCCCTCCATAAACACCCTTCCCCCCCCCTCCCAAAAAGGGGGTGCCCCTTTTGGTACCTACTTTTGCCCTGAAAAAATCGCTCGGAAGACCAAATTTTCAAAAATTGTCCGGCTTCGCCGCAGATTTTAGTCTATTTTCGCCGATTTAAGCACTAAATCCACTTATTTTTGGCGATTGCTAGAAAATAGCGCGATTTTTAGCACGTTTTTGAAAAATTGTGAAAATCCCCCAAAAGGACTCGCCCTCCAAAGAGCCCCCAAGAAAAATTCCCTAGAATAAGCCCAGCTATGGGTGCGTGCTTAGATATCAAGGTTTAAATTAATGTTCTTAATTTTTAAAGAATATTCACACTATTTTTGAAGTTAAAATGCATACATCTCCCAAAATCCTGTTTAAAAGCCAGTTTCAGATAAAAGATAATCCGCCGCGAGCCATGCATAGTAGCCCTGATTTTAAAAAGTGCCCTGTATATATTTACTCGCGCAAATATATAGTTTCTGATATTTTAGGATTGCGTGGTATGCTGTTAGCCGTTAAGGATTGCTATACATATCGCGAATGTGGGAGCTGTGGATCACTCATGCTGGATTCATACAGACCAACTTATAACGCTACAGTCGTTCAGAAATTGACTGATAGCGGCGTGCTGGTGATTGGACGTACAAATATGGACGAGTTTTGCATGGGGTGAGTTATCTTGGTGTCCCCTCAACAGAAAGACATGGAGAAAAACATGGATAGGAAAGCAAGGCTGTCAGCCACCCTCCAACATTGTGATTTACATATTGAATGTTGTAGCCGTATACACATCATCATCCTGAATCTAATAGAGTATATATAGCTATTTTTTCCCATCGTTTGTAGATTGCGCTAGTAACAAAATTTATTTATGCTTCCTCCGAAACGCTGCCAGAAAATGGGATCACTTTGCAACATTGTTTCCAATACCATTAACAGTTGACAGTTGTGAAAACAAAAAACTGAGACAGTATCTACGAAGTACAGTATAAGTTTTTTAACCACTGCCTTGAGTGAGTGCTATGAAAGTAGTGACAGTGTATATTAACTAAAAACGTTTGTTGTAAATGTATAAACCCGAGTCATATTTACGTTTAGATCTTCAAGTTCGCAAAGCTATTATGGTCCTGTCAAAAATCCATGGACACTTCATTTTTTGGAAAAATCTGAGCTGTCACTTTCGTCGGCTGAACTGTCATCACATTTACAGAGAGACTGGATTATTCCCGGCGGCAGCTCTGGTGGTAGTGCGGTTGCAGTTGCGTGCAAAATTGCTGACATGTATGCGGTTGTCTGTGATGTCTTTAAAACTGTTTTTCATTTATATATATAGCTAGCTTGTCTCAGCGGGGATAACCTTTGCTGGTTGTTATTCGTAAGCTATTCAATCAGAGACCAGATTACCACGCTATGTAGTACAGTACAGCTCATTAAAAACTTTATTTTTTGTGAAGTTCACCTTTTCCGCGGACTTCGCGAAAGTTGGCAATTTTCGTTAAATTTGGCGAACTTCGCGAAGATTTTTCGCGAAAAACTTGACTTTGCTGAAGTTTAGCTCAGCTACCTTTCCCTGAATTTCGCGTAAATTCAATTTTTTCGTGAAATGTCTACGTGAAAATTGCTGCCGTTCGCGAAAAAGGTGAACTTCTCAAGAAATAAAGTTTTTAAAGAGCTGTACTGTAGCATGTATTTGTACGTATATATATTTATTGTTTTTATACATTGCCATAAACTGTAGTTTCAAGTCTTCAAATATTAGTTTAATTTTTTAATTACACTCCAACTCTGGTCGGAGTTCAGCTGTTCGCTGCTTTCAGCCTACAATGATAGTCAGAAATACTGGAGGGCATCTAGTTCGGGAGGCTTGCAAAAAATTTTCAAAAAATAAAACGAGTTTTCGTTACAAAGTGCGTACATACCTTAGCAAGCTGTGTTTACCTTTTAGTTGAGTATAACACTTAAAATTGAAGGCTTGACAATACTGCCGAGGTTTTCCACTTAAATTGGCCCGACATCCTGGGCCTGGCCGGTCTCGGGCTTGTTTCGGATTTTTTCTCAAAAATAATCCTCCCGGAAAAATCCTAAACAATATCCTGGCCTGTTTCGGTCGGGCCTGCCCCCCCCCCCCAGATTTTTCTCTAACGTGACAGCACTAGTTGTGGTATTATTGCACAGGACTGAAAGGATTTTTGAATGTATTACCTAAGCCATTTTCTTTCGCTTTTTACCCCTTACGTCTTTAGTATTTTGGAAGGCACCTGTAGTGTAATGGGTTTTATTTAAAAGTGAATGTCGTGTTAACCTGCGTCGCTGTGGTTAGCCTGCTGCAAATGGCTTTTACTGTTTATGTAGTGGATTAGGCTCTGACACCGGCGGGTCAGTCAGAAATCCGGCCGCTCATTGTGGCGTTGTTGGTTTGAAGCCGTCGTATGGGCGTGTCTCGCGTCAAGGCCTGATTCCATTGGTCAATAGTCTGGATGTGCCTGGAATTTTCACCCAATCAGTTCTGCTAGCTGCTCGCGTTTTAGGTTTGAAATAATTGTTTTCAATTAAAATAATAGGAATTGTAACTGTTGTTTTTATAATATGTTATTTTGAAGTTTCGTGAGCGGCTTTTGATGGCTATAAGTGTAAATTCTGTTGGGTAAGCGTGTATGTAGAATTCAATTGCAGTTTGAAAAATTTTGCAAAATCGCTAAAATGACAAGACACAATTGAAAGACACTTTATCGAGTCCAACCACTCTATTCAGACTGTGCCTGTTTATTTGACCAAATAGCACGCACTGGGTCTTCAGTTTTTAATAATTTTCTGCCTCAGGCTAAAGTTGGTGAACCATCTGTGGCCAACTTCGTTTTCCGCTTATTTTTGATGGTGTCGAGTTAAATCTTGCATAATATAATTGTTTTGGAATGGATGCATGCAGTGGCGTAGATAGGTCATTGCTTCGGGGAGGGCGGATTTTCGGCAAGTTGGGGGGGGGGGGTCCGGGGCCCGACCCCCCCGAAATTGAGCAATTTTTTTACCTCGACCCACAATCAGCTTTCAATATTTCTATAAGTAAAATTGAGTTTTTCAGATTTTCACCAAAAACGGGTACAGCAGCTTTAATTCTTAATTAGTATATAAACTTGAGAAATTTTCACCAAAAACGGCTTAATTATTAAAGCTGACATTTTTCTGATTTTCACCTAAAACTGCTAGAGAAACTTTATATAATTCTTTAATGCCAGTTGAACATTTTTAACTTTCTAAATTTTTTGAAAGGAATTGCTTTTGAATCCCCAGAAGTTGAGAATTCTTGATATTTCAGACATGAAAGCAGTTTTTCAAAGCACTTTTTATTTCAGATCAGCAAATAATCTGAGAGCTAGCATTGTACGCGTGGAAGCGCTGTGGAGAAACCAAATGTCGCGAAGAAATAGGACCCGCGGGGGTCTGGGGTCAAAGTTGCAGAATATTTCATATTTACATTCCCTGAGGAATAATTTTGAGCACTTTTCTTTATTAAGTGCCACATCTACAAGACTAAAGACAGAAGCATTTATTTTAGGAAAATGAAATATAATAATCAATATCAAGTTGCCATAGTAGTTAGCAATATGAGTAAGAACTCACAATCAGGAGTATGGGAGCGCTGCCCCAGTAGAAAATTTTTAGAAATATTACGTTTTAAGCCTATTTTTCCGGTAACTTTCGCACAAAATCGTCATCTACATACATTTGTCATCTAAATCTACGTCATCTGTATTTGGCTCAGAGCGAGCGAGATTTTTGAAAAATTAGAGGTTTGAAACTTATATACGTATATTTCAGACTACTGTTCCAGCAAAAATTGGCGCAATATATGTTAAGCTCGCGTTGCGCGCGAGCTTAAAAATTTTTTCCACTGACAAAATTTCCAGGAGGCAAAGGTGCTTCGGGGGGGGGGGCGCCCCCCCCGGCGCCCCCCCCTTATCTACGCCCATGGATGCATGGAATCCTAATTCCATTTGTCAGTTTCCCTCTCAGTCTATCTGCCTTTTCAATGTATGGCCCTAATTGAGATGAGTAACTTTTCGTCACACCCTCTGTAAGTAAATCTTGAGGGTCCTGTGCTCGGTTTCCTTTATTCTAGTGGGAGCGAGGAAAATTGGCTGCGGGCCGAGTTGAATCCCTTCTGTCCGGGAGGAGATTTAAAGTAAAGCAAATCAGATAACAACGATTTTTATATTAACCAAGAAAATTGTTTATCCGTGTATATAATTAAACTTGCTGCATACAGCAGCGACACAGCTTTAGGGGCCTTTGTATTGTTTTGTTAGTAATCGTGCCGTATTCCTTCTTGACAAGCAAAAGCTGAAAAATCGTGTTACTGCCAAAGTTTTGGAGGGGGATAATGTACGTTCGAATATCTACACTAGGGGACAGGTCTTTCACCCAAGTTGCGCAACAGTGTCTCCAACCGATTCAGAACTTGAGAAGAAAGCTGGGAGCTTGTTTTCCTATTTATATTTCTCCAGTGGCTGTGTTATTTATTTTTAGATGCTATTAGTGGTCGCGATATCAAAGATTCAACTACAGTTAATCGGCAGTTTTCTAGTACGGAGAAAGCTTTAACTGACAGCCATTTATCTGTTAAGGACATGAGGATAGGAGTTCCGAAGGTGGATATTTTTGTGTAGGTGAATTAAATATAACAAACCAGGCTGCCTGTCAGTATAATTCTGTTGTGAAAGTTTAATGATTGAATTGAATTGAAAGGTGTGTTGGAACAACAAAATGGTGTTTTGGTTTTTTAAAATTGAGCTTATTCTTAAAAATCGTCGAAGTCCATCTTGCGTCGGTAAATGAAGTTAGAACAACTATGCAGTAGTAGTGGACATACTTCGGAGTTTTTTTTGAAATTTCCGCTATGGATTTACATACAGTATCGTATTTTTATCTTGTTTATTATTAGGAGTACCGTCCTGTTGGACTCAGTGATGACTGCTTAGACGCATGGAGTCGTGTGGCGGACATGTTGTGCGATGCCGGTGCCAGGGTTGTCCAGTGCTCATTGCCTCATACACCCTATTCTATTGTCTGCTACCATGTTCTGGGAGAATGCGAGGTGGCTTCCAATATGGCTAGATATGACGGCATAGAATATGGTACGCAACTGATGTAGTATTGGCAGGCAGTTTTTCTGTATTAGAAGAATAACAAAACCGCTAGGTTGTTTCGCCTCTTGTTTTTGCGTAATGGAGCTGTGACTAGGATAGGCGAATTTTACCCCCCGTGACGAACTATGTATAAACCCTCCATGTTTGTTCCTGGCTTTTTCCTACAGGGGGAGTGGGGGCCCCCCAGAAAACCGTTTCCCCCAGACTTGGGTCGGCCCCCCCAGAACCGCCCCCTCCCTCCCAGGATTCGGGCCTCCCCCCCCAGAACCCCCCCCCACCCTAAAGTGCCCGGAAAAATAGGGTTTTGAGGGAAAATTTTGAAAATTTTTTCCGGCTCCGCCGGATTTTTACCCATTTTTAAGCATTTTTTAGCTATTTTAAGCTTAAATTTAAGTTAGAAACAGTCAGTTTTTAGCTCAGCAGCAAAAAATAACTATTTTTGGACATTTTTCTAAAAATTTTCTCCCCCCCCCCCAGACCTGGGGGGCCCCCAGACTTCCCCCCCCCCCAGAAATTTTTGCCTAGGAAAAAGCCAGTGTTCAGAGATGGGGTTGCTAACTAACACACTGTCAGTGGAAGCCCCTGCCTGTTTACTGGATGGAGCGTGTAGAAAGAGCAATTTGTACATTTCGGAAAATTGTCCCAACGAACCTCCTTGAGATTAAACTGAAACTGCTTTAACCCCTTATTAAAACAGCTCACCAAACGTGGACGGCTTTTCTACAGTCTACTAGCTGTTGGCTATCCCTTCCACTCCTAGCGAAGGGGTATATTTTGAAAATCTCCCCGCCTATGGGGGGGTATTGGCGAATTTCGTACTGTTACTTAATGGAACGAAAAAGAGAAGCCTATCCCTAGTGGCTTACTCGTCTTCTTATGACATGGAAAGGTCTGGACGGTATTATTGCGTAATTTTCATCTATATGTAGTTGTAGTCTGAGGTTTGCTATCTTAATTGCGGTTTTTGGTAAAGCGTTGCTTATCTTTATCAGATTACATATCAGTAAGGTTTCTTGTTGTCTTTCACTGTAAGTAAGAAGATCTGTTTACCAGTTCCAACCCCTTGACTTTGTATGGTTTTGCTGATCCATTTCGGTTAGTCTTTTTCTTTTTTGCATTTTGTGTAGGACATCGAGCGTCCAAGTCTTTCAAAACTGTGGATTCAATGAGTCAGCTGTCGAGGGATGAAGGCTTTAATGAGATTGTGCGACGGCGAATATTGGCAGGCAATTATTTCTTGTTAAAAGAGTGGGTGTTCGTGTGTAATATAGTTATTGTTTTTGACTTATGTTGGGGAGTAATTAGCTAACATCGAAAAGCCGACCGAAAAGTTTTCTGTTTTAATCCTGTACGCTTCCTTGAAGCTTGACGAGAAAGCATTTTCGAATTTATCTTGGTAAAGCAGGGGCCAGTTTCATAAAAGTTGTCGAGTTCGCGAGTCGTCGAGTAGCCATTTACTCGCATTATATTATTTCTTTGGAATTAAAAAACTAAACAGCAGTCACTGAAGTTTAATTTCTGCTCCAATGGATTTCACCTTGCTGCGGTGGAGCAGCTTGTGGTCATCAGATGCCGGTGGCCCAACAAAATAGATCCAACTTTGGGCTGCCCCATTCAGGAGCCCGATCCCCACCTGGGTCCCTATTCCGGGACGGCCTGCCTTTGGTGCTTTTGGTCCCTACCGCCGGGTTTTTCCTAGCTGGGCGAGGTAAGCCAGCCTATCTCGCCCGGCTTCTGCTTATGGCTGGTGACGGCGAGCCGAACCCCGGGCCTCAATATCCCTGTGCCACCTGCGGCCTGCCCGTGGGTAACAACTGCTACTCCATCCTGTGCGTGTCATGCGGCAACTGGGTGCACGGGGGAAAGTGTAGCTGAATTTCCCCTGGATCCTCCAGAAAAGGCCTGCCTGGTCCACTAATTGCCAGCTGCTAACTTTGCCCACCATGCAACCATCCACCTGCCCAGTCCGTGCCACACCCGCTGATACCATCCCAGTCCAACCCTGTCTCTGCCCTCACCTCCTCCGCCCTCCCCCCCTCCCAGCGGGCAAAGGCCCGCCCTTGGAGGAATTCCCCCAAACAGCGGGGTATCAGGGTCCTGCAGTGGAATGCGGGGGCACTGTCTCCCCCCAAGCGAGCGTTCCTCCAGAAACTGCTAAGTGACAATAACATTGACGTGGCAGCAGTGCAGGAAACCTGGCTGAGGCCGGGTGACCAGCTTCATTTCCCTGGATACCACGAAGAGCACGAGTACAGGACCCACGATCGGAGGAACGGCCGAGCCCCTGCTGTCGGGGGAGGTGTTGTCCTGTTAATCCGGCAGGGCTTAGACTATGTGCGGCGACCCGGCCCCCTGGTTGCAGCCAATGACAACAACTCGGATGTGGTCGCGGTGGATTTGGCCTACCGGAAGACCCTGATCCCTATCACCTGTGCGTATGTCCCGCCGGTTGTCCGAACTGCCGCTGATCAGAGAACGCAGCAGTTCAGCCCCGCCGACCTCCCGTCATCCTCACGGACTGTAATTCTCGGCGACTTCAATGCCCATTCGCCGGCCTGGGATGACTACCAACCAACAAACGATATTGGCGAGGAAATTGAAGACTGGCTACTGACGCACAGCCTTTTTGTGTCCAATTCTACCGAATCAACTAAGGCCACATCCAAATCAGTCCCGGACATTTCGGTTGTGGGCAGACACTGGGAAAGTAAATACGACTGGAATCCGCTGCCTGACACTGTCTCTGACCATATGCCCATTCTCCTCCGCCTCCGTACCAATGGTCCCAACCATCAGTCCCCGCCGCACCGCCCAGACTACAGGAAAGCGGACTGGGGCCGCTTCAGGCATGTCCTGGACGACCAGCTCTCCCTGAACCTGCCAGCAGGTGACGATTGCTCAGTTCACAGCCTGTCCAGGGCAATCACAACGTCTCTCCTAACTGCTGCCAGGGCCGCTATCCCATTGTCCCACAGGCGGAATGCGAAGGCTTGGTGGACACCGGAACTAACAGAGCAAACCAAAATATGCCGGAATCTGAGGAAAGACGCCGCCCTGGATGACACCAGCAAACAGATGTGGGTAACCGAGACCAGGAAATTGAAGACCATGATCTCAACGGCGAAGAAGGAGAACTGGCAGGCATTTGCCAGTGGTCTCAGCCTCAGGTCAGATCCCTCCAAGGTAATGCGCACAATTCGGGCTATCGACGGGAAGTCTGAAGCTGCCAGTGGCGGAGCTCTGAACAGAGGCGACAAGACCCTGATCGCCGATAGAGACAAAGCCACCGCTTTTATATCCGAATACGCCTCGGTCAGCAGAAACGTCGAGCATAAGGATTCCACACGGACCATGCGCAGCGTGAAGGTCCACCTCCGGGCGACCTGCGAGTGCGCGAATACCACCTCCAGATCCATCTGCAGTCCCTTCACGATGGCCGAACTGCAGGGGGCACTGAAGAATCTGAAGACTAGGAAGGCTCCTGGCATGGACGGAGTCACCAATGAACTTCTGAAGAACTGTTCAGCGGCCTGTCAGTATGCCCTCCTGAAGCTCTTCAATCTCTCCTGGTCCGGCGGTGGAATCCCAAGCTCCTGGAAGCAAGCAGCCATCATTCCTATTCTGAAGAGGGGAAACCCCCACAGCTGACCAGCTCCTATCGGCCCATCAGTCTGACACCTGCCATCGCCAAACTCATGGAAACGATGGTCAAGAAGCGCCTGCAATTCTATCTCGAAAAAGCCGGCTATTTTTCTCCTGCACAAGCTGGCTTCCGCCCTGGTGGGTCTACTGAAGATCAGGTGCTCCGCCTGTCCCAATCCATAGTTGATGGATTCTCCATCCCTAGGAAAGCAAAGCGAACTGCACTGGTGCTAATTGACTTTTCCCGCGCATTCGATACCGTCTGGAAACCGGGCCTCCTGAGAAAGAACCCCAATCTGTACCGTCCGTTGGCTGAGGCAGTTCTTGGCAGACCGGAGGGCTTGTGTTAAGATCAACTCCTCCAAAAGCAAGCTGAAACCGCTTCAGCTGGGGGTGCCCCAAGGAAGCTGTCTGTCCCCACTGCTCTTCCTAATCTTCATCAACGATATTCTGGAAGGCATGCCCAATGGAATACAAGCCTCCCTGTTTGCTGATGACTTGGCCCTGTGAGCGCAGGACACCAGCACAGCAACTGCCGAGTCCAATCTACAGTCAGCTCTCAACTCACTTCTCAACTCACTTCTCCAGTGGTCCCAGAAATGGCACATCAACGTGAACGTAGGCAAATGTGAGAGCATGATCTTCACCACCCACAACGCCGAAGCCAACCGGAAGCTGAATCTGCGATATGGCAATGACCCGATCCCTTGCAAGAACTCTGTCACCTTCCTGGGAGTCACATTCGATCGGCTGCTCAACTTTGGACCCCATGCCGCGCAACTGAAGTCAAAATCAATGGCTAGAACCAAGATCCTGTCTGCTCTGGCTGGGAAGAACTGGGGCCTTTCCAAGGAAGACCTCAGGTCAGTCTACATCACTTTCATCAGATCTGCACTGGAATACTGTGCTGGTGTCTGGGGGCCCATCTCAGCTCCAACCCACCTGTACACGGCAGAGAAAGTCCAAAATCGGGCTTGCAGGATCATAACTGGCTGCTACAACTCATCTCCTGTGGAGGCACTCCAGATGGAAGCTGGAGTAATGCCGCTGAAATCCCGTGTCCAGTTCCTATCCGCCAAGGCTTACGCAAAAAGCCTACGACTGCCGCACAGCAAACTGAGGTACTGTGCTGTAGCTGAACAGCCGGGGGTCCGACTTAGAACCCTCAAAAGCCAACCAAACTGGAGAACCGAAGTCAGTAAAACCGTCAATGAAACCTGCGTCCGAGAGCCTCTCTGCCTGCTACCGCCAACTCCCCCTTGGGAACTCAGACCGGTGGTGGAGACAGACACCACGTTAGCGAAGAACTGCCAGAAATCACTGCCGCCGGATACAAGAAGAAACATGTGCACAGAAGCTATCTCCAGGCTGCCCAGAGCCGATCTGGACATCTGGACGGACGGTTCAGCGGAGTCTGGAACTAGCAAAGGCGGAAGCGGGGTACTCATCGTCGACAACCGAAGAGGCAGGCGGAACCATCTGGCTTTTGCAGCTGGAAAAGTGTGCTCCAGCTACAGGGCGGAGGTAAACGCCGTCCACCAAGGGCTCAGATGGCTCCAACGGAACTACATCACTGCTGACTGCAGTCTGATCAGGATCTACACTGACTCGCTGTCCCTAGTTGAACGCCTCTCCAATGGACTTCGCCTCCCAGCCACTGACCTGGAGCAGAGACTTTGGCAGCAGCTGGAGCTGTTCGCTCAGGCTGAGATACAGGTCCAGATAATGTGGGTCCCTAGCCACTGCGGCGTGAGAGGTAACGAGAAAGCCGACAGGCTGGCCAGAAATGGTAGCGGAATGGCGCAGGACCTGGTCCCAATCGATCTCCCAACAGCTACTGCTGTCCTGAGGAGGGGAAACGACGTCAGCGTGAGATACTGGACTGAGCCACGACAGATCCAGGACATTATTTGGGGACCGCGGGCCGGTCCCAAGTAACCGCGAAATCCCCAAGGCCCACCGAACTCTACTCTCACAGCTGCGAACTGGTAAATCCCTCCTCCTAGCCCAATACAGGCATACTATTGATCCAGCTGGCTGTCCCTCCCCCCTTTGCCCTGACTGCCTACAGGAAGAAACGCTCGAGCACTTGATCTTGAGCTGCCGCAGGAAATCAATAACCCGGCGTACCCACCTCGACTGCTCCCAAGGCCTGGCCGTCCTGTGGTATGACCCTCCCGGGGTGTTGGACTTCCTCCGGGGTACCGGGCGCCTTTAGCCCGGCTATATGGTCTCACCGATTGGCCCCAGATATGATGATGATGAAGTTTAATTTCTGGTCGGTGTAATTAGTAGGACAATGTAAAATAATTCCACGGTAGAAATATTAAGCTTTTAAACTTTTCTAAAAATTTGTCGAGTAAAATTTTTTACATTGAAAAGTTCTCGTCAGAAAGAAAAGTCAAATTTGACTAGAGAACTCTACTCGAAAACTAGCGGCTATTTTTCGACAGTACTCGCGTTTCAGGATCACAAGTCACCGAGATTTCCAGCGTAAATCAGCTACTTTACTCGACGACTCGACAAAGTTTTATGATACTGGCCCCAGGAGAAAAACCAGCGAGACAATGTGTCGATCCTGATGGACTAACCAGCTCAGCTATTGATTGGCTGTCATTGATTTTAAGGCGTGGCGTTTCCATAGCTTCTCACATGAGGATTAGTCATTATTTGGTTGGTATCAGGAACAGAGGGATGCATAGAGATTTCTTTTGCTTGATTAATCTGTTATCACATTTTTCAGAAACTACGACGACTATTTCCTTCAGGCATGCCGTATCAGGCGTCTGATTGCGGACGACTTTCGCCGTGCTTTTAGTGAGATGGGATTGGATGCTTTGTTGACTCCTGTTACTCTATCTGATGCACCTCTCTACTCCGACTTTATCCAGAATGACAAGGGCTATGAACGTGAACGACAGGACGACTATTTCACTCAACCCGCCAACATGGCAGGTTGGAGCTGAATTAAAATTTTTTCCGTTTCAGATAATGATTTTGAGAGATTGTTTTTATGTTTTTAATATTTTAAATTGCTAAAATGAAACTTTTGGTTGGCAGATGCTAGCAAGGTTTGCTACAACTGGTCGTTAGCTCTTCCATGTCGTTTCAAGCTGACGGGCATCCGGACGAACTGCTCCACGACGTGCAGATTTCCCCAATGGACATTTGCCCGACGGAAGTTTTTTGTGGAGTACTATTTTTCAAATAATATTTTCTTTGAACAGTGGCTGGCTCGGGTAGTTACATTGGTCTAACGCTAGAGATCACTCCATTCCTACCAGGAGCTAGTACAATTTTGTTGAGCATAAGCGTTTTTGATTCAAAATTGTTGTAGTAGATTTTTCAAACCTGAATAACTTTGCTACTCCTTGATTTCGAAGTCATATTTTGATAACACCCTTTTTTAATTCAGATTTAATCTTTAAATAAATTGACCGTCTTACTCCCTTATTCCTTTGTAAATTTACCCTGGATTGCACCAAAAAGCTTAAGGTGCTGGTATCCTTTTGTGCAGTGCTTTTGTCGTGACTTTTCGAAACGCTATAACTTTCGCAATTTTGGGAGTTGGAAATAGCTTTATACATCGTTTTAAAGCTTATAATCTGTACATTAACATGAGCTTAAGAAACTAGCAAAATTGGCAAAACACTAGCAAAAAATTGCCGACATGCTGACATCTGACAGACTGAATATAGACCAAAAATTTTTGAACATCGATTTCTCAAAACTGTAGAATCAGCCAAAATTTCTTCTGGTGCCATGACATGAAGGACATATGGGCCGAGGGACATTTTTTTGGATTTGGCTCAGCAAGTCTCAATACTCCAGAAAATTCGGCAAATGCGCGATGACACGAAATTTCGCAACTTTCTATTCAGTTTTCTCACAACTGGAGCTGTTTCAGCTCAAACCAAGAAAAATGTCCCTCCGCAATAGGGCGAATTTTCATTCAGCCAATAATCACGCGAATCCATTGGGTAGTTTTTGAGAAATCAATGTTCAAAACAAAATAATCGCAATTTTGCCAAAATGGTTTTTCGGCGAATTCTCCAGCTTAAAGCAACGAACTCCAGGGAATAGGTATTGATATAATGCGCAATTGGACGGTGTATTGATTGAGTATAAATCAGCTAAAATTGTCTGTAAGATTTGGCAGTAATTTTGAAAAAACCGATTTCTTCAAAAATGGCCATTTTTTGACCCCAAAAGTAGTTTTTGGCTTGTACTACCTTAACCACTAGAGGTAGCTCAAAAGTTGTAAAAGCAAAAATGTTTATTTTGGTGCCCTCTTTCCCGCCATTACAACTAATCCGGTGTAGCGACTATGTACTGAGAGAATAAGGGCGAAAACCAAAACTTTCTTATCTTTGCACCTAAAAATCCGGGACTGGTCCCAGAATGTTAAAGAGCACGAAAATAATGTATTTCGAAAGTTTCATCCACTTTCACGAAGAATTGAAGCTTGTAGGGTCGAATTTACACAAAGCGATACCAGCACCTTAAGAATAGCAGAAGGCTAGGCCCGATTTTTGATTGGAAATTCAGTAGCTAACTTTCTGTTATTCCGTTGCTATTCTTAAACTTTATTGGTGCAGTCCACAGTTAGTTTCATATTTGTTTTCACTACGGTCATTCAGATTGTCATTGAAAATATAAAAACAAATTTATTTTTTAGGAATTCCAGCAATCTCTATTCCTATTCAGCTCTCTTCTCGGGGCCTTCCTGTTGGTGTGCAGTTGATGAGTGATCGATTTGAAGAAGCCGCTTTGCTGAAACTGGCATATTTTATTGAACAGAATGTGAACTTTCAGGGAATGAATATTAACTCTCTCAGGAGTCGTTTTCCTTCTTTAACTTCAAATAAATCATAAACAAGTTACCCCTTAAAAGGGGGGTGATACCGCCTTAGAGTTTGGAATTTATGTGTTCATCGTTTTGTTTGTTTTCATCATACTGTTCTAGTGTACGGTGACGTTAGCTTTTGACTAATTTCAACTCCCGACATTTGACGTTTCTGAGACAAAAGAACGGGAGTATTTTATTGCCATTTGCCACTGCCAATTGTGAAACTAAAATTATACAGGAAGAAGGATTTGATCTGTGTCCGCAACAGCTTCAAGCGGACACCCTAGCCACTACACTACTCTGACTATAGCGAATTTATCGAGTAAACCGCGAGAGTGAAAGTTATCATTTATCTATATTTATTTTAAACAATTTATTTTATTTAAATTCTGAAGCAAAGCAAACACTAATGAAATAAATACAGTGCAAGCGCAAAATCAGTCTTTGACACGAAAATTGTACCATCCGTTCTAGCTATTTATTGATCTGTTAAACCTCTGCCAATCAAGTGACAGGCAAATAACGCCCGAGTTTCGGTAATATGAGAAAAGGCAGAGAGTGATCGTCTGCAAGACAATTTACAGGGCGTTGAAAATGAACTAAATTGACTGTAATGACGCTCTAAAAATTGCAAAATCGTAGAAAATTTGTTGGGCAAAAAAACCTGCGTAACAGGGACATGTGTTGAAGATAGGACGGAAATCCTCCGCGCCAAGCAATTTACATGCAAAACATAGGAATTCAGATGGGTCAACCCATTACAAGTATACCGCCTCCGGCGGTATAAAAATAAGAGTATGTATACAAATACATTAGCTCTTGCGTACTTTACTCGTTTATACAAATTGCAAAATGTTATTTGAAATAAAGCTTGTTGTTTTTGGCCCATGTCAAGATAAAAGTCACTTTTTGATGCGTTCTGATCTACTAATTGTTTTTCTTGGAGCTTTTATTTTCATGGAGGTTCTTGGGGTTCTGGGGTTCTTAATTTTTTGCAGAGATTAGATCTATAACTATGTGTAGTTTCATTTTTTGATGGGGGTTCTGGGGGTTCTTAACTTTTTGATGAGATTTGATCCGTAACTACATATTTATTTTCAAATTTTTGATGGGGGTTCTTGGGAGTTGGGGTTCTGGGGTTCTAAAATTTTTTCAGTAGATTTGATCCTCCACTATCTAGTTTTAAGTGTTTGCTGGAGGTTCTGAGGGTCAGGGAATGCGGGGATTTTGAAAAGTGGGTTCGTTGCCTGAACGTATATCTATTGCGATCTTGTTCATCTTGTTGTCAGCATCCGATTGACACCCATATTGTAAACATTGAATGTTATTTCCAAAAACTTTTCAAATTTTTCAGTCAATTTGTGAGAGAAGCCAGGAGGACCCCCCCCAAGTACACCCCAGTTATATGCCACATATTTGATGACTGAGATACAAATAAACACAATATAAACATATCGTGACGTAAAATTTCAGATAGAATAGATCCGCAACGTAGTCTCGTAGCATAGTCATCGAGTGCTGGATACAAACGCATGAAAAAACTTGAGAACCTCCTTTTTTTCTGATGGGGGTTCTGGGCGTTCTAACCTTTATCTTGATATGGGCCTTGTTTTTTGTAAATAAAATCATTCATGTCTTTGTAAACTCGTCAAATCGTAAAGCCGAGTTCACGTTATTAGTACTGTTACGCTTTGTGAAGGTCCTTTAAATATGCTTTGCCTTTGGTCATGTTGCCGTTCCAACAAGCATTTTAAAGCACATTAAGTCACGAAACCCGTTAAGAGAGATTAAGAAATAGAAAATGGTAGTAGAAAAGTAGAAATTCAACGTCAACGTTTGTCCACGCATGTCTTGTCTACGTCCGCCGGCACATCCCAAGATGTAAGCGGGTCGCGAACGCGAGTACCCTCAATTACTGGAAATTAGGTTTACCCGCAAGCTCGCGCATGTTTTTTGTGGGATGCCATTACTATGGTCACTGGGGTTCCAACGAACGCGATTTACAGCATGTTCTAACAACTCGTGAAAAGGTTTGGCTTTCCAGCGTTTCTAAAATTCTCTCTAAATGCCGGATCCATACCTTTCTGAGTGATTCGAGCCCATGTGTCAATGTCTCGTCCTCTGGCGCGCTTCCAATCGCTAGGGTTAGCAGCTCGCCATTGACTGGACAGCTAACGGCTGACCGGCCCGGTCAGCCAAGGTCTATTTGAGTCTTTGAAGTTTATGCTCCCAAAAAATCTCTAAGTAAGAATAACTGCTTTTGCATCTATAGTATACCGTTTTGCCAGTATCCGAATAATGGAAGCAAAATTTTTCCACAAAACATGACCAACATAAGAAACAGATAGATTTGAGCCAGTTTCAAGAAACTTGATCAAAAATGAGTAGATTAATTTTTCAGTTTTCATCGGTAACAACTTCAATGGTGTTTATTAGAAGCTTCTGCCTAGATTTAAATATACGTAATATAGAAATCTATACAATTAGTTAAAGATTAGATTAAAGACATCGGAACAAATTTAATAAACTACTCCACTCAACGATCGCACGAATTTGCATAACTGCTCGATTAGGCAAAAATATAACTTAACGGGATGGGTATTTAAATAATTTCATGAGCTACAATAAATACTTTCCGTTGGTGACACTGTTAATTTTTCCATCTGTTCTATTCGGCCATTGGCCGGGCGCCCGACCAAGCAAATTGGACCGGAAAATGTCGGCCACTGCCAATGGCTTGGCCGGGCCGGCTATTGGCCGTACCGGCCAGCACACTAATGGTTGGTCGTTGGTTTCGTGTTGGCCATGTACATATGTGTGTATGTACCGTTATTTCTTTGAAAAATGTTCCATTTATGTGGCTTCTCTGTTTTTTGAATGCTGATTTTTTCAATTTTCAATATTGTTTAAATTCATTACTCTTTCCTATGGTAATTTAGTTCACGTAAATCCATACAGTTTATCTAACCCATAACTATGAGAAACTTTTGTTATAGGAGCACTCCAAAGTCCAACTTTGTCTAGATACAATTTAAGCTTAGGTACTTACACTACACATTTTGTGACAGTAATCGAGGAAAGTTTTGCACTTTTATTTTGCTTAACAAGAATTCCAGAATGAAAGCGCTGAAAACAGTGTAGCTTGCTTTTCCAGTTGCTTTCTTTAAAATCTTCTATTGGACGACGAACACCGTGTTCATTTCGATTAGAGATTTCGAAGGAATTACTTAGGGTCTCAATGCGCGGACTCGGAATACAATCTACAACCCCGACCAGACCCAGAATCCGAGTAACACTCGAGTAAAGAGTGATACCTATAAAATGGCTAGAACATCTCCTATATGTGGACGGTTTCGCTGCTAGAGTAATAAAAGCAGCTGAAATGTTTTGAAGCTAATTTAAGACTCAAATGTGTCTGTTTTAAGATGTCTTCCAAGTGTAAATAGTTTAGTTGAGACGGTTTCTCGCTTAGAGTCCATGCGGGTTGAATTTCCATATTAAATATTGCTTCAATATTGAAAGTCCAGGGTATTCTAAGATATCTCAAGCGGCTATTCATGGCCGTCCAGCTGGTCTGGCACCACCCTTTGATCTTCCGGATCAAAACCCTCCTGCAGTTAGAAGGATTTGATTTGGCGCTAAACCTAGGTACAGTGGGCTTGAAGGCAACGCGGTATGGCTTTGCCTCACAAAGCAAAGACACATCTATTGTATATTTGATGTATAATTTTATTTACAACCAAAGCACAAACTCATTGATCGCAATTTTATACTTTAGTTGGATCGGATAATTTGAGCTGATGTGTTGCCTTTACGTCTTTACCAAAGGACGTCAAAACGTGGCGCCATTGGTCGAGCTCTGATTTATCCTTTGCCAGAGTTCCAAGGTAGGCCTCACCGACTACTGCTGCTGAGCGCGACATATCGCGTACTGATAGGATAAGGGACGTTTTCTCCAGAACGTGAGGAGTAGTGACAACAAGAAACATTATTGCTTCTTTGAAAACAGCATTTCTCGAACCTTTGAGAACTCGAGTCTGTTTTTGCTGTATCACACCATCTTGATCAAGTATCACTTTGACACAGGGGTCTGAAACAGACGTAACATGACGTAGCTTTGACGTACAACTTTATTTGCATTTGAATTATTTCCTAAATTCAATCCAACCTGTAATCGGCATGGTCGAAAATCTATGAATTTTAAGATGTTAGGCGTCGTTTTCCAGCAGCTGGCAAAACAAAATTAGTTTAGAAATACTAAATATAATATATCAGGAAGAAATATAAACGATAGATACCAATGTAATCAAGATAAGATAAGAGTATGCTACTAGGCTCACTCTCTGTTATCAGAGCAAAAACTGTGCTCTGATCGCTAACGGCTGGCTCCTCCGAGAATTAGAACCTAGCGACCCTCCACAAATCAGTACCTAGTTGAAACGGGGGTACGATTTTCACTTGTTCTATGTTTGTGTGCTACAGCTCGGAACACAAGCTTTGCGTGCGCAAATTTTGTGTAAAACACAAGTAGTGCGCGAATTTGTTTGAAGCGATGGTCTGATTTGAGGGAGGGGGGCAGCCTTTGACCATGGCATTGTTTTTGCTCTGATAGCACAGAGAGCTTGCCTAGTTGCGTGCTCTTATCATTATGTAAATACTCTTGATGTTAATAAAAATAGGTCAAAGATATGATGTATATAGTATACGTTAGGTACATAATTAAATATAAATATACAAAGAGTTGGTATTGTTTACCTGGAGGGCCAGTAATTCCATACTTGGGGAGATCTGTTGCTTTTATGATATTCACAGTTAACCTTTTAGCATCCTTTTCCATGCAGCATCCGATTTGAATTTTGCCAAGCTTCTAAAACAGCACAGTGTCTTTTGAACTTAGTTAACCAAGTAGTAAATTAACTAATACCAGTAATAGCTATATATTATTCGTAACATGTAGTACTTACCCATGAAATAAATACGAAAATATGAAATATGCCAATGAAATATGTAAAGCTGAAGTAAGAAATGTTTGTAAATATTGAACTCTGATTGAATCCTTATGTTGAGACACGAGGTGGATGTATAATCAAGACAGATTACGTAAGTCAAATATAGTTTTCAAGTCTCTGATCAGCTCGTGGTTACATGCTTTGTTAGCTAACGGGCATGGCATGACCTAAAGGTGCACTTTCTGAAGTTTCACGGCAATTTTTTAACATTGCTTTCCTTGGTACATAATTTCCGGAGGGGAGGGGGTCGGCCGTTAGCTAACAAAGAATGTAGCCAGCCCGCGGCCCCCGGCCCCGAACCATTCTAAGGATGACATTCCTCTACTGAAGTTTGTGTTGCTCCACCTAAAACATGCATTTTATGCTGCGTTCCTAATAATAGACTAATATAGTCATGTTTATCAGCTGCAGCACGTAAATGTGTTGAAAACGTTTGTCATATAGAAATGTACTGGTCATAACTTTTGTGAAGGCCAGAGAGTCACGAGTCACGTGCGTGCACATCACACTCGTGGGTCAGCACAATCATTAGCGTCCAAAGAATGTCCAACCACGAGCTGGGACAGCGTGATGCTTGCTACATATCTTACATATTGTACTCTAGGTTTTACCAAGGGTACATAATGATAAGAGTATGACAAGCCTAACACTCTATGCAGTGAAGGGCAAAACTATGCTATGCGCGCTATCGGCTGACCCCCCCACGAATTGACCCCCTCTCACACCGCTCCTTTATGGGTACATAGTTCCGAACGGGAGTCGCTCACTCGCTTAGCATGTTTTCTACATACAAGTGTTAAACATACACGCTTAAACCCCCTCCCCAAATTGGGCCCCTGTTAATTTCAGCGTGTAATTATGCAAAGCAGAGTGCGACCCCCGTTTGGACCACGTACCCATATAGGGGCGGTGTGAGATGGGGTAAATTCGTGGGGGGGGGCTAGCCCATAGCGCGCATAGCATAGTTTGCCCTTCACTGCATAGAGTGTGACGCTTGTCATACTCTTATCATTATGTACTCTTGGTTTTACTTATAACAAGAGTACATCATGATAAGAGTATGACAAGCCTAGCACTCTATGCAGTGAAGGCCAAAACTATGCTATGCGCGCTATCGGCTGACACCCGCCACGAATTGACCCCCTCTCACACCGCACCTATATGGGTACATGGTCCCAAACGGGGGTCACTCACTCGCTTAGCATGTTTTTTATATGCAAGTGTTAAACCCCCTCCCCAAATTGGGCCGCTATAATTTCAACGTGTAATTATGTAAGCAGTGAGCGACCCCGTTTGTGACCACGTTCCCATATAGGGGCGGTGTGAGAGGGGGTCAATCCGTAGGGGGGTCAGCCGATAGCGCGCATAGCATAGTTTTGGCCTTCACTGCATACAATGTTACGCTTGCCATACTCTTATCATTATGTACTCTTGCTTATAATAACTATCGAAACCTTGCTAGCTACATACGTAACATTTTTCTGTATTAGGAGAGATTTAACAAGGAAGTTTTGTAATGTACTTGGCAGCCGTTACTCCAGGCTACTTCTATTCATCATTTTAGTATACTGTTACTGGATAGGTAATTCTTTCCTGTAATTTTAAAAGGTATGATGTGTGTCATGTTATAGGTATATTGACAGTGATAAGAAACTTAGTTGTGAATACGTTTCTAAGAAGCCTACTCTGTTTACTTATTTGACCACCTTAGGAGAGCTGCTTTTAGGGCGAAGATATTTTCCTCAAAGAAAGAGAAAGATACGAGGGTATAGGTATATGGCTATTTGCTGCCTTTCGTCTAATATCCGGAGCTTTGTAGGCCTTGTTAACGAGAGAATAGTTCCAGTGTTGCCTAGCCAGTTGCCATACTGAGTAGAAAATCGGTTAATTAGCCAGATTTAAATGAAACCTGCCTTAGAATGAAGAATGACGCAAAGACTTGCCTGCCATTATCTTAAATTTCTCTGATGATCCTCAATCTGAGAAATTCTGCTGAAGCCTGGTCGAAGTAATGCTAGCCTGGCTCAATTATCTTTGATGATAAACACTCAGACGATTCTTTCTAGTTTATGTGAAAATGGAGAAAACAGAAAGATAGACTTCCTATGTTTCGTGTGTTTTTCAAATATGTCACTACAGTAATGCTGTAAAATGATCTATGTTATTACGTAATCATTGTTACTGTTAGCTTTGTGGCTTTTAAAAGATTTTCTGTAAAATGAGAATGATTAAAGCATACGTAGTACCATACTTTCCTAACCCTTTATAACAGACAATGTCATATAATATATTGCTTTTGTTTAACGAGGAAAACCAATATTAACGTATGCACTTAATGTCTCACGTATACGTAGTAGCTTATTAGTTGACACATATAGAGTTAGGGGTAGTAAGTAACAAACTGATGCTATAAGATTGATCAGCATGTTTATAACAACTCTCTGAAAATAGTTACTGCTAATTAGCTACGTTGTTTTTGGAAATGTAAAATTGGAGTGAAATGGAAGTGTGAAATCCTAGAGCATTCTAGTTTGTAGCTATGAGTCAAGTGTCTTAAAATTGGTTCGATTACGCTTATATTTGATTTAATTTAGTTTGAAAGTTGACTCTGTCACCACAAAATGGAGAGATAAGCATGGGAAGCATTTTTTCGGCCCAGCCCGGCAGGGCCCGCTCCAAAATCTTGCTCGGTGTCAAAATTTTTCGGCCCGGCCCGCAAACTGACAAAATTCTGCCCGGCCCGCCCCACCAAATGAAAATTTCGGAAATTTAACTAACAATATTATATATTTCAAAGGCTTCAGTGAATGGTGGAAACGCTAAATTATGCTAAGAAATGTTAAATTTTCCTGTAAAATAACCTGAATGAGTAAATGTAATGTTAATTTTAGTGATTTTTCAACATTTTTTAGAGTCGAACCTGCCCATTTCGGCCCGCTCCGGCCCGCTAACCGATGGATGTCGGTCCGGCCCGACGAGCCGAGATGCTCATCTCTATAGGCTGATGACATTGCAATGCAAAAGATTGTATCATCTGCCCAGGTGTGCAGAGAGCACCAATGATATAGAAGTTATGTGCTCTTCTCTCCTGGCTCCGTGGTGTAGTGGTTGCACGCCTAACTGCAGTTCGGGTGGGCCGTGGTTCGATTTCCGGCGGAGTCAAATCTTTACACATGGGTGTCACTTAATTTGTTATTTTGCTATACGAAATTTCCACAGATACTGGCCAGGATGCCTAATACTTAATGTTGTGCTAATTGTGTATGCGCCCCTTTGACTTACTATATGTATACCAAAGATAAAAATCAAATGGTTAATTTTGGACCGTATAACTTTAAAAGTATATACCGTTTCTATGAGGCAGTTGATCTGGATTTTAGTTAATTAAGTAATGGGTAAGTTCCATAAAGTATGTATGTATCTGTTGAGTCGGAGATTTTAGGCTATTAACTGAACGAAACTGACAGTTTACGGGAATTATGCTATATATAGCTAATATATAGCGTATATAGTTCTGTGCAGTGCTGACTGTGCTTAGTGCTTACCTAAACCGGCTTGTGTAATATAATAAAATTGGATAGCTAAATGTATATACAATTCAGTGGCATTTACTCATCCATTCTATGTTTTGAATGTATAGTAGTTAAGGTCCGTCTACCTAATAGAGTCTAGGAAAGGTTTGTTCAGTGAAGCGTGGAGCCTGATAAAATTTCCAGAACTGGAATTTGACTCATAAAACTCCTCAATTACGGGAGAAGTTTGTTGACATAAAAAGATAGAGGCATCCCTAGTAGTGTGAATAGAAGCTCTACTCTAAGTATAGTCCTTGTGTACTTAAATTTATGTAGAAGTGGAGGTTCCTGGGACAGGAGCCAAAGGCATCTGATACAGCTAGAGTAAGCAATGAAAGAAGGAACTGAAAACGGACTCCTGGCTTTTGTTGCGAAACAAGCCAAGTGACCAAATCGGTGGATCGATGTTGATGTGCTGTTCGTAGGTACGACAAAATTTGTGAGTTCTTGCTTGTAAATTCTGAGACTAATCAGGATCATGGCTTCATGATTTATTGATTTAGAATTGAAGAAGAATTGAATAAGTCAGGGATTGGGGCTGCCCCGACAACTAAGATAGAATACTATTAGTCATAATGTAAAGACAGTCATTTTAGGTTTTATTACCTACACTATGTTGGTAGAATGTTTTCATATCACGTCGTAGCTACGCATATATACATATGCAGTCTGAAGACGTACGTATTTCTAAATAAATTATATATTATTAAGAATATAGTCACTTAATAGTTAGTTAGGCTTACCTTAGATATTTTCGGCTTCAGTTCTCGTGCCAGTCGAATTTCCTTTTTTGTCATGATCCCATTGACATCCTTCAGTTCAACTTCGATTTCGCCAATGACGTCGTGTCGATTTTTCGCCGTCGCATGACACACTTTAATTTCCAAGTATTTATCGTTAATGTCCTGGCTTGTCACATTGTCAAAGAAAAATTCCTCATTAAGCAGGGCGTCACGGCTCCTTTTAACGACTCGTGACTGCTGCTTTTGAACTTTTCCCGGCATCAGACAAACCTTGACAAAAGTGTTCCATTCTTTCTCCGGTCGTAATTGTCCTCCCAAATTGTCAGCTCGGTTAATCCAGACTCTAAGACGCTTTCTCAGCGGAAAGTACTGTATAGAAAATCTAATACAACCAAATCCGCCTGAATGTGTTTCTACCTCTGGCCAGGCCCGGATTTCGGGTTTGGGTGCTGATTCTGGTTCCGGTTCAATTTCCGAGTCTGGTACAGGGGAGGTTGATTCTGAGGGAGATTTTTCAGGAATACAGTCATCCGTACTGACCGAAATCGGCGATACCGGGACAGTATTATCCTCAGCATCCGTTGACGATTTGCTTCCAAGGTTCTCTGTAGAGGTGCTGTATCCTGCCTGAGATCCAGCACCATCAGAGAACTCACAGGTACAGGTTGTGCCCACATAACTCTCCAGGGTTTGGTCCGAGCCACGTCTTTGGCAGGTGTGTCGGTGAATGATGGAACGTTGTGAGATATGACGCGAAGGCTGGTATCCGGGTGCTCCTCTGCAGCGCCGGTTATAGGGAGGCGGCGTTTGAGATTCTGGTGGCGTTTCTCGGTCGATCTTCTCAAAGCTGGCCTGCCGAATTGAGTGACTGAAATCGGGCGGTTCTTGAGGCAAGCATCGCCGCTGTCTCATGGCTTGTCGTTTTTCCTCCGCAGATTGAGAGGAGAAATTCAGTGGCTCCGGTCGATCAGCCCTTGGAGGTCGACCCAGATTAACCTCATCGGGCGTCGGAGGCACCGTGGTTATTTCAGGCACGGTTAGGGTTATGGGCGGAGTGTTCGGTATGGCCGGAAGTCTGCGTCTAGAACGCGCAGCCGTCTCCTTTGGAGGGATAGTGTCTCTAGGTTCATGATTTCGATAGTTGATATCTCTAACATAGTCTCCGTTTTCAACATCTCTATAGTATGGCTCCTTCGGTATGCTGTTTCTGTAACCAGTTCGCTGTTCTGGCCATTCTCGATAAGCCATTGGTCGTTCTTGAGCCGAATTGTGTCTAACATGAGGTCTTCCACTTGTAGGAGGGGTAAAATCGCGTCTGGGACGTGGGTTTGAGTGTTCTCTAAATAGGGGCTCATGGGGTTGATACTCATCACAGTAGGCAGGCGGGGAGCGTTCGAGACGGGCTGAATGTTTTCTGGTGACTGGTCGCTCGATTGCCGAAATTTTACGACAAAAATCGTTTCGGCGTTCCCGCAAAAACTGTTCGTCATAGTAGTCGTCAAAGTTTCTACGTCGTGTCATTTTAGGACTGGGCGTCAGAGCGCGTCTATTATCTTCGTTTAGAGAATCAACTGTAGGTGGTTCAAAGTCATCTGTGTCAAAATTAGGACGGGCAGAGGAGGAGCGTTGCAACGAACGTTTGGACCTTTCATAGGGGGACCCATTTAGGATTGTCAAATGTTTGGAAGATTTGTCCCCATTCTGAAGCTGGTTTTGACTTAGATTGAGTGGGAATGAACCAGAAGAGTTAGGCCAGTCCGGAAGGGCAGGGTCTCCCAGAAGTTTCACTGGCGGCAAATGAGATTCACATGTAGTTCGGGAGCGTTGAACTCGAGCTGGTCGTGGAATTTGAGGGTCCAAAGGTTCCTCAGTAATCTCAGAACAAGAGCGCTTTCTATAAGCGTCAGCACGGTGATTAGGTTTAAGTCTAAATGAGCCGCTTTTCTGAGGCTGCTTTGTCGTAGGCTGATAATTAGGATGCAAGTAATCAACCCTCGGTGTTGATTGACAGCCAGAGGCCTCTCCTAGCCAATCATTGTCACAGCTAGAATAGGCTCCGCCTCTTTTTCCAGTGCTAGTCGTGCACCAAGGCGCATTAGTAACACACTCTCTAGCAGAATGGCTCCTAACTAGCTCCGACCGCTCTGATAGGCTTCCTGTCCCGCCAATATTTTTCTCATATTCTTCTTGAAAAAACCTTTGCATTATATATAAATCCCCCTCAGCCTTTAGGCTTTGAGTGTTGAACCAGCTGTGGTCCTTTACAGTCTTTGGATTTTTCCTTCCAGAACTGAAATTAGCCAACAAAAGATATATAATCTTTCCACCAATAATTCATTTAATTTCCGTTCCACCAAAACCAAAACATTGTCTCTTCTCACGTGTCCCTCTTAAATTCTTTTCCCCCTTCTCTTACGCTTCGCTGATGCCTGACCAGTTTTTATTTTCTGGGTCGGTTTCCGCCAAGACTACTGATTCATGAGCTGTCACTTCTGATTAATATTCCTCTGAAACAGAAAATCCACAAGCATTTAAGTATCCTGTCCCATTTCCTCCTTCTGATACACTAAGGGACAATTAGGCATTCAACTTTGCCCCTCTTTCCTATCATTAGCTCCGTTTTTGACTCACGGAAAAAATGGAGACAGGAAAGAAAGTCGTAAGATTACAAGATGTAAACCTGACTAAAAAATTATGTGAAGGAATTTGGGAACGTTTGGAAATGAATTATATAAACGCTGTAATGTAGGGTAGGTAGCAATATTGCTCTAGACAACAGAAATTCTTACTGAAGTCTTTGTGGATGAAGTTTTAAACCTTATTCAGTGAGCGATACATAAAATCAAGTACTAGGACCTAGGCAAGGCATACTGTTATCAGAGCAAAAACTATACCATCCGCAAATCAGGCCCCACTGAACAAAGCCAGTTCGCTTGCTTTTCATGCGAAATGAAGCTCGAAGAAGACGCAAGTAACAAGCACACACTGCTTTTAAGTTCGGACTAAAAAAGTACTTAAATACGTTGCGAGTGATCATACCTCCATTTCGATCACGTACTGATTTATGCGCAGGAAGGTGCGGGGGGGTCAGCCGTTAGCATATATATTGTCCAGAGCATAGGTTTTGCTCTGATAGCACAAAACGTGTCTATTATGTATTCTTGGTTAATACAAAGCTGCAACTTAGCAGGTATATAGTTATGTAAAGAAGTAGTAGGGAGCTTCATCCTTCCGTTAGCAGCTACATGAGCACCAGCTAGCTATAACTAGTTTAGTAATTGTGTAGATTTCTTATTAATATAAAATTTGTCAAACCAGTTTGACCACGTATTTAGACTAAAAAAATGGTCACTTATCAACATAACGAAGTTTTCTATATTACAAATTTCAGACTGATTTAGCGTAAATTAAAGGTATAGGTAACATCATGTTTTGTGCACACACTGAGATGTCCCAGGCGATTTCAGTCTTAATGTTTCGAGGATCTATGTCAGGATCTGTTTGAAACTTCAAGATCGGGTTAGGAGTGGATCCTGAGTTCAGGATCGGGTGTCTAAAAATAGGATCCATTCCAGGATCGGCTTGTAACTTCCGAATCGGTTTCAGGATCGGCTTATAACTTCAGAATTTGACGTAGGGGTGCTTTAGGATCGGGTGTCTAACATCAAGATCGGTTGTCTAACATCAGGATCCATTTCAGGAGCGGCAGGTAATTTCAGGATTGATTCAGAATCGGCTTATAACATCAGGATCTGACTTAGAGCTGAATCCATGGTTCAGGATCGGGTGTATAAAATCAGAATCCATTTCAGTATCGGCTTGTAACTTCAGGATCGGCTTGAAATTTCTTGATCTCAGGATCCACTCCTAAGTCGAATCCTGAAACAAGCGGATTCGGAAGCAGATCCTGAAGTTACAAGCCGTCCTGTTTTTAGACACCCGATCCTGATCCTGATCCTGATCCCGATTCTGGTTTTAGTCACCTCCATAGTTTAATTCTACTGTGTTTAAATACTTGATTGTTTGTGCCTCAGTTATGCCTAGGGTGTACCACCTTAGCCAATGCACTCTGGCCACTAAAATGAGAAAGCTTTGAATAAGTGGAGGAATGAGGATGAGAAAGATTCAAAAGTCAGGATAAAAATCAGTTTCAAAATCTATTTTTGCTAGCTCTCGATGACAAGAACCTGCGACATTTGACCTGAACCAAAAGTCTACTTGTTCTTTGGTCGTTTCAGTACAACCTGGTTAGTATATTATTTTATTGCCTCTGTTAAATGGACTATAGGATGAAAACAAACAGATTCAGTTCAGATGCTGCATATTTTCTAAGGAACCTGAATTCTGGCAAAACGGAAGTTTGCGCTAGATTTTGAAAAACATTTCTTCAAGACCTCCCTTAAAAAGCTCTTTATATTTATATCACTAATGTGAGATTGAGATTAAGTTTATGTTGAGCTTTAGCACAGTCTGTCAAAAATATTTTCATGATCCTGTAAAGTCTGAAGTTTTTGTCTTTTCACTGAATTACGTCAGCCCCTATTGTTGTTAATAATTTATTAATATCTTTTATCAACTTACGAAAAACAGCCTACACAATGAAAATAAAGGGCGAAGTTAATGCGGAAGCCTACATAATACTCCAACTTACATACACAATGTAATACTGTTAAAATACACGTCCACTAATTCTGAAGTTCTGAAGCACTCCACTAAGATAATTCGGAGATCAAATTAAGGTTCTCCTAAAAAACTTCAGTGCTTAACAAAATTATTTCCTGCAATCTATTCCAGTTCATAGGCTCATAGGCTGGGGATCTTTATTTAATTCCAGGTTCTTCTAGGCGTCCTTTTCTCTCCTCTTATTTCTTTCCTTCGTCCTAATGAGTAAACAATTCCAAATTAGAGCAACAATTTTAAAAAGTAAATAACAGATGGGAAGAGAAAATGAGGCCTAGAAATGCTGCAGGATAGAATCTGATTAGAAAAATTCAGAAAAAACAGAAATTAAGATTCGTCTGTCTGGATCTGGCCGGTTCTTATATGTACTGGATTGTGCCGGTAACCGAAATCATAAAATATCATATATGTAATATGTATATATACTTGTATGTAAAATACTATATATATATATATATATATATATATATATATATATATATATGTTACGGACAGATGAGTAAAATTGGGCACTTCTGAAAGTATACCTAGGATTTACATTCTTCTAATATGTATATATTGAATATATATAATAGAATTTATATATGTATTATACATTATTAAGAGAGTATGGAGCCATGACGTAATTTATTACAACTGAAGCTAATTTCGAAACTATTTTCGCTAACACATACATGTGCTTGGGGGTTTGGGGGGTTTTCACACACACCCCCCAGACCTACCTCACCCATCCAGAGGGATCTCTCACACCCTCCCCCCAGAATCCGGATTTTCCGGCTTTGTGGGCAAAAAACCGGAAAAATCCAGTTTTCCAGGCCGCCGGCTCACCCCGCACAACCCCCCCCCCCCCCCCCTGCACATGTCTGCTAACATACCATGCATTCCAAGACTTTGAATGCAGGGTATTGCAATACCACACTTAGTTTTGATCCCCTCACCCCTTTGGTGTTTAGCCTGAATCACAAATTCATATAGCCCATTTTATTAAAAAGTGACAAACTAACCAATGCTGTCTCGAACCTTCCCATGCTAATGAACTTGCTAGTGCTTAATAATTTACTGAGGATTTCTTGATTAAATGTGGCCTAATATTACCTACAACAAGAGTTTATAATACCAAGAGTAAGACACTCAGCTCTTCCTAATAGAATAAGCTTGCGAGATGCTCGACACATTAAAGCCGAAATCTCGGGGGGGGGGGGATTCTCAGCGTGTAAACATCCTACACTGAAATTTTTCACAAACGGGCGATTTCGCCAATTTAAATACTATAACTTAGCCAGGAAAATCGTACAGCAATAATTTTTATATCATTATGTTGCGTAAAACGAGATCTTTTTAACTATATAAAAAAATTATATAGTTTGGTCTAGGCAATCCCTCATAAATTCAGCAACAACGTAAGGCATTTCTAAGAAATCATGAAATTCCCAGAATTGTCGTGGCAAGGATGCTTTATTGCCGGTTTTGTAAGAGATTATCTAAACCGAACTATATAATTTTTATATCGTTAAAAAGATCTCGTTCTACGCAACATGATATAAAAATTATTGCTACATGATTTTCCCAGCTTTGTTATGGTATTTAATTTGTCGAAAACGCCCGTTTTTAAAAAATGTCAGCGTTGTATGCTTACATGCTGAGAAGCCCCCCCTAGATTTCGGCGTTACTTTTTCGATCATATTGCAAGCTTATCCTATTAGGAAGAGATGAGTGTCTTACTCTTGGTATTATAAACTCTTGCCTACAAGAATCAGCTTTTATGAACCGTGACGTGAATAAAATTATGCGGCTAATGTTTAATTTTTAATAGAATCAAATTGAAGCGGCTGAATTATCGAAAGTATTAAAGTTTTGTTACCAACAATGGATCAGAATATATTGAGGATTTAAGAAAGGAAAATGAAAAGTCAGATGTCTCAAGAGATTTTAGGCTGAAATTTTACATAAACACCAAAATAGCCCAACAGTGGCAGAAAAACACTGAAAGTTGAAAACTTCTAAAAGTTCCAGAAACCTATCACTTATGTTTTGACTTTGAATGTAGCAGTTGAATTGGATACGAATGCTGGAACTACTATAGGCGTTTCATAAGTGAGCTGTAAGATCTGTTAAAAGATTTGATTTTTCTTACTATTGAACATGAATTTTATGGTAATATTATAATTTGTCAATTCTTGTGCATTGCAGATAAGCAGTAATTAAAAGAAAGAAAATCAAGCTCATATCGAGTTCACTCTTTTTTCAAAACCCTGAACACATTTGTGTGGCATACGCTAGCTTAGCTGGCTTTTCGAACATATAAGTTTTATTTCAATTCGTGGCATAACCACTTCCATGGTTCCAAACTAATTCATCTACACCGTGATTGGAAACGTGCTTTTAGCGGCAAATAAGCTAATTTAGCATTAGCAGTTTTCGCCTGACCTATCGATTCATTGAATTTTATTTCTAATTTTAAAATTCTAATTGAAGAGTGCGAAAAGCTGAAGTTTTCGCTTGTGTGGAACTCGAAAAATTTCATATTGCAATAGTATGCAGACGCAGAGCGCATAAGTGGTACTTATATACAAATTTTTCAGTGTCCAGAAATTGCTGCCATTCCCACATCTAATCACAACGTTCATTGATAATATTCATCATGTTTATGTGACTAATAAATGAAGAGAAAAATCTTAGGAACATTGCAGATCGTTTTCAAAACATCTGCAATGAACCCCATCCTGTCCTACTATGCTCAGGTGTAAAAGTATATGGTGCAAGTATACACATATACTACGTAGCATGTCCTGCGCTTAGGCAGGTCTTCACAATTAGGGTATTAAGATAAAATTGCTTGATTGCTAGGAAACAACATGAAACTTCTTAGTCTTAACTAGTTAGTTCTACTTAAAGTGCAGCTTTACATTATGGTAAAGCTCCAACTTAATTACTGTTTACGGGGAGGTCTTCATGCAATTTTTCTGCCGATAATTGGATTTCGAAAAGGGTTTTGTCGTTATAGTTCTGTTTATTGCACGAGTTTCTGTAAGTTAAATATCTAATTTATTTGTGGTTTGGTTTGGTTAACTATGTAACTAATTTAAGCTTATCGTGCGCACACTCCAGGTGAGCAAATCCGCTACGAGTGTTCTAATGAGCAGATCAGCTCAGAGGCTTCTGTGAACAAAGCAAACAGTGCTACAACTACTTTATCCGCTTCAGGAATCAGGATATATACATTAATGCAATTATGTATACAAAAATAATATTTCAAAAAGATATTCGTAGTTTTGAAATTTTGTATTGGCAATATATATGTCGTGGTTTTTTCTTCAAAATTGTTCGTTTTAGCTAAAAGACCATTGCGGTCTTTTCGCGAAAAGTCCAAGCAGGTTGGCACCAAATATTGATTTAGTAATGAGTTGAAATTCAACAAACTCAAATTTATATAGGACGATATTTGTATATATTTTGCTTAGAGCATTATTTATTTTTAGGAGTGACTGTGTATGTTTAAAGGTCCTTTGAGTAAAGTTACGTATGTGCTCTGCTCTGACATTTAGTTTTAGTGCAAAAATAGTCGATTTTCGTTTAAAAATTGTAAATCAAAGATGTCTCTGATTTCAAGAATTCAGTCAAAAAATCAGAATTCAGAAATTGTAGTCTTCAGAAATTGTAGTCTATAGACAAACCCACAGTGCTTTTCCAGATATGGGACCTTATGTTGAAAGCTTAAGTTGTAAGCTTATACTGAGCTAAGAAGAAGCTGAATCGAAAAACGATCTTTAGATTCGTGTTCGTTCAGCAACCCAGAAAATCCCTAAATACAACTTTCACTGGAAAAAAGCAAAATTGAAGACCAAAAGTTCTTGGTTATCCTTGGTCCTCCTTGCGAATCGAACAAAATCGAATTCCGTGAAATGGGAAAGTTTTACGATATTTGAACTCAACTTGGTTCGAAATGTGCCTATACCAAATTTCAGCTAGATTTGTCAAGTTTTAAAAGTTTTAGCACTGGGGGGGGGTCGGAGTAATCTGGATAAGATCACCTGTCCACTTGAGCTTGTCTCGCGGGGTGTGTGTCTTTGGCAGGGCTCTATGCCTATTCAAAAACATGTCACTACAGTTTGGGAACGGATTCAAATTTAAACTTGGTTCGTTTGTGCCTGGGTGGCTCAATCGGTAGAGGGCTGGCCTAATTAGCCGAAAGTTGTGAGTTCGATCACCACCTCAGGTCCAAATTTTCGGGTCGGCGGTGCTGTAGTGGCATCCTTCTATCTTTCGTTTATTATCTTCTATTATTCATTACAATAGTAGAAATTCACAAAGAGCTCAGTACACTTGGCCTTTTCGCGGGCATGTATATGTAGCTCAAACTAATTTCTCAATGACTCCAAGACCAACTTCGCTATAAGACCACAGCATTGTACATTTTATTTTTGGTTTGGGGTTTTTGTGGCCAAGCCAGCCGTAAGTTCAACGAGTTGCATTAAACGAGCTACGGTGAACTAAAACTAAATTTAATGAGTTCGGACACCAAAGCTAGAATGTTGGTTCTGTGGAGGACGGTGTCCTCTGACTATAGGAGTAAACCGTATTACTCTTGGCTTGGCATCAAAATGTTTTAAGCGTATAGGTGACAAGGCAAGACTGCAATGCAAATTTCTCAAAACGTGTTCTTCTGGTGTAGCACCCAACATATGTATTTTCACATTTTTTTCCAAATTATTCCGAGTGATTTGATTGCCTAGATTGCTCCAGAGAATTCAAGCGGATCCTCCCTCGCAAAGTGTCTCCTTCCTATATCAACTCCTTTGGCTGGCTGGTCTATTTAAAACATCAAATTTGATTACATAACATCAGATTGGTCTAGAAGAAACTGTCAAAAAATAACAGTTGATTATCTTTTAATTGATTTACTTGTATATAAGTAAATAAAGTCAGTATATATCTATTGATTAATCATACAAAGTTATGCAATGTAGGAAGAAAAGGGCTCACGGCTCAGTACGAACCTAATGACGTTAGCATTGAATATATAAGTAAAGCTTAAATGTCAGCTCATGTATGTATAATTAAAGTTTCTAGGTAATACTCCAAGGGACTGTACGCTCCCCCATATTTAGCTGGACGGACCCTGCAATTGGGTCTGCTTTTCTCTCTCTCTAATTTTACATTCATTAGTGGGATATAATTGGTTCCATGCAAAGGAACAGCACTGCAATTTGTCTCTCACTAAATTATGCATTAAATCAGCTGAAATAGTACCTTAGCACTATTTCCCTGAAGGTGTGTCCTTCTGTTTATTATGTAATACATAAAGTGAGGGATGGCACTGCCTTTACTTAATTAGAAACTTAAGTACAGAGCCAGGGTTCGTATCCATGGTACGCATCTATCTCCCCAATACTTCATTTAGGGTCTGACACAGGTACGAAGCGAACTTCGAACAGGGCAAATATCATACACCATTTTCGTAATACTTCAATAAGTTATGTGGTTTTTGAAAGTATCGAGAATTTATGTAGGCTATTTTCTGAAACTTCAGAAGGTTACGTCCAGGAATTAGTAAACGTGGAGGATTTATTACGATGATTTGAACCAAAACTCTGAAGTTACAGCTTGAATTCTGCATATGGCATTTGGCTCAATGGTTGGTAACTGCATATATAGTGCAATTACACGCTTTTGCAGTTCATGTAAATAAAAAGATGTACCTACATAGTGGAGCGGTCATATGTAGTGAATATTGTCATGATTTTTCAGCATTATTTCCACAGTATATAACGAAATAATTTAATCAATTTGAAATAACTGAAAGATCGGAGTTTACATAAAATAAACATAGCTATAAATGCAGTGACATCGATAATATATTTCTATTTTATAACTATGCATATTATACACGTCATGGGCGGTCAATTCGTTTATTCAGAACATAAACTTAATTTGTTACTATTCTACTTCCTCGCGAAGTGTATCTTGCTGTTAGGTTAAGGTGGATATAAAATATTACCAAAAGGTACATAAAGTATAAGCTAGTAAACTTGGCTATGGTATGCATGCAGGGTTGCTCCGTGTAACGGGTCCAGGCTCCAGGCCGCCCCTCATAGTTTTTTATACGCCTGGCCCCTCTGATTTTGGGCCTCAGCCCTGTTACACGGCCCGCGGGGCTGCCGGGGCCGATTTGCTCAGTACATATTACAGTCTTTTCCAAACGTGCCACTTGCTCGTAATTACGTATGTATATTTCTTGAACCAAAAAATATATGAGTCTTGAATCATTCTTGCATTATGACTATCTACTACCTAAATTAATGGCAAATTGGACAAGAAATGAGCTGCTGTGTAGCTCAAAATTATTCAAACTATCCTTGAAAGAGGCAT
>JASAND010030468.1:0-16396 GCA_030248195.1 Trissonchulus latispiculum | reverse complement strand
TTGTACTTCGTTCAGTTACGTATTGCTCTTGTTTCTATATTAGTCATCGATTTGATTTGAATGAAAACAATACCAGTAATTTTGTCTATATAAATATATACTTGAAATTATAGCAAAATCTTAATTTTTAAGAAAACTCTCCTATTTAGACCCACAATATTCAGGCCCCGGTCTCGGACCTGGCCCGGTATATCTCTACAAGAAATTAATGTTGCGCTCATGTATAGTCTCGAAAAAGACCCATGTTACAAAGCTAAAATAGTAAGAACTAGCCTATTTAAATCTCAAGGTTTTGAAAATGATCAAAGTCTGTAATTTGCTGAAAATTATGCATTGTTCACTGTTTCGAAAACGCATTTAGCCTGGTAGAGCCGTAGAGGGCAGAAACCCTGGAAACTTTTGGCGACGTTATAATTCTACAACTGCAGGTGACTACATAGCAACAAAGTGAACAGCAACAAAGGAGTTAGGATAGACTGTCCAAAGTTCCACAAAAGCACATACAGTTATCGGAAGCGGCTGTAAGATTAATATAACGTAAACATAACAGAACGAGAGGTCAAAGTAAAACTTAATTGACCCTAGTGGTAATGTGTGTACTTGTGGAAGCAATTTTTGTCAGAACGCAGTTTTTAAGCTAAATTTGCTTATTTCACCAATTTTTGCAAATTTTAAATAAACAGCGATTTTTCGTAAAACAACATTCTTTGGGCGATTTTTAACAAAACAAAGCAATGTTCCAGTAAAAATATCCGGCGAATCCAGAAAAGAAAAAATTAAAAGTTTTGTTTCTGTTACAACCCACGAATATATATAGCCATCAATATAGCTATCAGGACTTTTCTAGAATAATATTAGTTTGAAAAATTTTTGAGCAAGCATTCCCAGTTTCGAACAATTTTTAAAAGGTTGCAGAGTACCATCCACTGAGGAACATATGCTTACAATAAAATTTAAGGCATTTAAGCTTTGCGTATAGCATAACAAAAAAGTATAACAAAAACGGCACTTATAGCAAATTGTGTGCTGAAAAATTAAGTTTGTTTGCTAACTGAAAGCAAGAAATGCAAGTACAGATCTCGATCAATGTACAGCATATACATGCTGTAGGATCACAACATAGCAACAAAACATAACTTATGATTGCGTTTCTGGATATAACCAAGAGTCCAAGAGTACATAATGATAAGAGTGTGACAAGCGTCACACTCTATGCAATGAAGGCAAAAACTATGCGATGCGCGCTAACGGCTTAGCCCCCCCCCCCCCACAAATTGACCCCCTCTCACACCGCCCCTATATGGGTACGTGGTCCAAACGGGGGTCGCTCACTGCTTTGCATAATTACACGCTGAAATTAACAGGGGCCCAATTTGGGGAGGGGTGCAAGCGTGTATGCTTAACACATAGATGTACAAAATATACTAAGCGAGTGAGCGACCCCCGTTTGGAACTATGTACCCATATAGGGGCGGTGTGAGAGGGGGTCAATTTGTGGGGGGGGGGGGTAAGCCGTTAGCGCGCATCGCATAGTTTTTGCCTTCATTGCATAGAGTGTGACGCTTGTCACGCTCTTATCATTATGTACTCTTGATATAACCAAATAGAACAAGTTTAATCAAGTTTAAGCATGCGCTGAAATTAGTAGTCGTGGAGAAAGGCACCCAGCCAAAATTAGCGAATTTTTTGAAATCACCAATATGAATTCTGTTTTTTCCGAACACTTTACGGAAAGTGTTAGAATTTTAGTGAATATATCAACAAGAGATACCCGCAACTACCCGCGCGGGTAGCTTGCGGGTAGCAATATTTCTATTGCCCGCGGGTACCCGTGGGTACCCGCTACCCACTTCCAACTCTGCTATCACAGTATGCATTATTTTAAAACTTACAATGAGAATTCATCTGGAACTAGAGCAAACCAAGCTTATATTTCTGACGTATCACTTAAGGTGGTGATTCCTTTTGGGCACATATTGTTATTTGGCGGCGTAAATCAAGATGAAATTTGATGAAACTTTGCGAAATAAGTTCTTTTAGAGTTCTAACACCCTCCGCGCAATCCCGATTCAAAAATTCGAGATTTCCGGTCAGAGTGGTTTCTCCCAATTTCTGAACGTTTGGCAGCTCCTATACAGTTATGACAATATTCATTCGAAAGATCTCATTGTGCTTCACATTTTTGCTTTTTAAAGCAAGTTTCTAGCTTTTCTCTACCCTGAGATTTAGCCGATTTTCTTGTTTTGGCGTCGAAAACTTGTCATTTTTGCAGAAATCAAATAATCCAACATTTCTTGAACTACGCAAGCCGTAAAATCAAACTAAGGGCGTCGATCTGAAGGTCTTACAGGAACAAATAATCCGACGAATGATTGTCTTCCAACTGCTATCCTGTAGGCTGCTATCATAAAAAATGCAGTTTTTGCAAAGACACGACCAATTTTTTTCCAAAGATTGTGGAGCATTCACAATGCAAGCTGGGGGGCTGCTACAAAACAAATGTGTTCTCCACAAATATACCCAGGGACGATTTTTTAGTTGCCCCGATTGCTGCTTTCTAGCTATAGTAATCGCTTGACAAATTTGGAAAAAGTAGGCAAAATCCAGGTTACGCACACATTTCATCTTATTTCTCTATAACAAAGAGCGATTTCACAATAAATAAAAAATCGTCCCCAACTATTTGATGGAGGTATCGAATGATATAACCGATGTCTCGCCAAAAAATTTACTTGAGTCTGCAAAAATAAAATTCTGGAAAATTATACTTCTTCTAAAATGTGTTAAAAATATTTTAGAAAAGCAACATTAGTTTCGTGGCATGCATTAAAAAGAGAAAATGTCAAGCTGCATTTTGATATAAAAATGACTTCTTAACTCCAAGGGCCTTTTCGCGAATGGGTTAAACGAGTTAAATTTAACTCGATCCTTTTCGCGAATGGGTTAAACGAGTTAAAAATAACTCTCCGAGTTAAGCAGAGTTAAAATTTTTAACTCTACGCTCATTCGCGAAAAGAGTTAAAAATTAACTCTTTTAACGCTACTCTTTTCGCGAATGAGACGTGGAGTTAAAAATCTGCAGAGTTAAATTTAACTCTACCCTTTTCATGAATGGGTTAAATTTAACTCTTTTAACTCGCTCACGACATTTTACATTGAATTTTAACCCGCGTCTCAGCAAGCGGGTTAAACGAGTTAAAATTTTTCTATGCATTACATAGTTATTGCCACATTTTGCGAGCGTAATATAGCTTTAAAAATGACAAGATAATCTATCCAATGAAAGTGCAACACATAATTTCATTGGATGGTTCATAATGCTTCAAAAATACTTAAGGCTTTACCAACATTCTGCTGAATTATTTACGCTAAAGCAACGAAATAGGCTACTTAACAAAATAAGTTTTAACATGCTGCATTATTAGAACTAATAATTAAATTAAATTAATTAAATTAAAATAATTAGACTTATAAATAAGTAATAAACTCTAAATTATTTTTTCACAGTTATTTGACAACACTATATAAATGCCAATTTGAAGTATGTATGAGAGCTCCTGGCCACATGAAAAGCCGAATCAGCGGAACACTACAACCAACTGAAAGCTCGATTTTTTCTCAAAAAATGGACTAATTAAAGGGCTAATTTTGCCATAAAAACTACTGTAAACTTTAAAAAATTTGAACCTTTACATCTTTTGAAAGGACATCTATTTAAATGTTACGCGAACCTAGCTCTAACTGGTGATACTTCACAGAAATACAGGATCAATTGTTATCCCAACTGTGATTTTAAGGGCAACCATTTCAATTCAAATTTGAAATTTCAATTGAATTTTAATAAACCAACGTTTTTCTATTTGATTTTGCTGTACCTACCATTTTAATATTTAAAGTTTAGTTGAAAGTGACCAAAATCGTCAATGTTTTAAAGAGGATCAAGAGAAACTGATGTTGCTGAAAATGTGTACAGAGGGTTTTTGGCTCTGTCGTGGTCTCAGCAAACGAACTATTCATTCGGCTCAACTATTTGTTAATTTGTTAAGCTGGCAAAACAACGACAACCTGGACCAAAATACTGTCTTCAGGTTTGTTTTCAGAGAACTCTGAAAATTCCTGCATATACAACTTTTCATGAAAATAAAAAATCTTTAGTTGGTTCTTCTTGAATTATAGTTTTGTTGTTAACCGCTTGAAAGCTTAAACTTTAAAATTTTGCGGCAGATATGTCAATAATTTGTTGAAATGCATCCATGCTAAATTTCAGAAAAATTGGTTAAAAACAGCAAGTTAGACAGAGGGATTCGCCCGGATCGCCCTAACACCGGATGACGCTAAATTGAAGATGTATGAATATGAAATGTCTATTAATGAAATGAGTAAATATCTTCTTTTGCTGTCTGATTTTATTTAAAATTTTCCAAACGTTGGGAAGTTTTTCTAAAATTATCAAATGGTTAAAAGTTGGGCATTACGTAAGGCAAAATTAACTATTTTAACTCTTTTCACGTATGCAGAGTTAATTTTAACTCACCCAGTTTTAACTCTTTTAACTCTTTTCGCGAATGCAGAGACTTAATTTTAACTCTGCCAGTTTTAACTCTTTTAACTCTTTGATTTTTAACCCTGCGGAGTTAAAAGAGTTAAAAACAGGCAGAGTTAAGTTTAACTCTGTGCATTCATGAAAAGGGTTAAAAGAGTTAATTTTAACTCTACTCTACTCTACTCTACTCTACCCATTCGCGAAAAGGCCCCAAGTAATGAATGAGTTATAATGGTGCAAACTTTATGTGACCAAAGGGAATCACGACCTTAAGGTGGTGATTCCTTTTGGGCACATATTGTTGGTTGACGGCTCAAACCAAGATGAAATTCTATGATACTTACCAAAATAAGTTCATTTGGTGTAACACCCTCCGCGCAATCCCCCTTCGAAATTTCGAGATTTCCGTTCAGGACGGTTTTTGCCAATTTTTTTACAGTTGAGCAGCAGCTGCATAGTTATGACTACACTCATTTGAAAGATCTCGTGGAGTTCTACATTTTTGCTTTTGGAAGCAACTTTCTAGCTCTTCTCTAGTTTGAGATATAGCCGATTTTCTTATTTTGGCGGTCAAAACTTGTCATTTTTGCAGAAATCAAATAATCCAAGATTTCCTGATCTACGCAAGCCGTAAAATTTAACTAAAGGTGTCAATTTGAAGGTCTCGTATAGGCCAATCATCCCAGGCATGATAATCTTCCAACTGCTATTCCATGAGCAGCTATCATAAAAATGTAGTTTTTTGCAAAAACATGACCAAATTTTTTCCAGCGATTGTGGAGCATTTACTATGCAAGCTAGAGGGTTACCACTTACTGGACGTGTTTTACACAAAAATACCCAGGGACCCTTTTTTAGTTGCCCCGATTGCTGCTTTCTAGCTAAAGTGGTCGCTTGCCAAAGTTGGAAAAAGTATGCAAAATCCAGGTTGTGCAAACATTTTAGCTAATTTCTTCATAACGAAGAGGATTTCATGATAATTAAAAAAGGGACCCCAGCTATTTGATAGTGGAATCGAATGATGTAGCCGATGCCTCACGGAAAAATTGACTAGTCTGCAAAACATCTGGAAAATTAAACTACTTCGAAAATCCAGTGAAATACTTTCCAAAAACTGAAGTTAGTTTCGTTGCATTCATTAGAAAGAGAAAATCTTAAGCTCCATTTTGATATAAAAATGGTGTCTTGACTCCAAGTAATGAATGAGTAATAAGGGTTCAAAGTTGATGTCTCCAAAAGGAATCACCACCTTAAATATAGACCGTCGATCTATAAGCTAGTGCTTGGAACGGTTCCACTGGAACCGGTAGAACCGGAACCGGAAGGACTTTTAGAACCGGAACCGGAACCGGTAGCATTTGGAACCGGACCGGTTCCAGTGTAATTTGTCTCAGATGAGTTAAAAAATGTATCCAAAAATTGAGTTTTCAGCTTGCAAATTTTCAAAATTTGTCTAGCTTTTAAATATCACTTTCAGTCTGGAAATTCTGAAAATTTTTCTAGCTTTTGAATGTAGTCTTTTGGAAGTTTTCCGAAACCTATTATGCGGTATTATTCTTCTACAAGCAAGAGTTTTAACTGTTTCTTGTATGTTGGTAAGATACGCAATTACTTTTGAGCTGATGATTCCTTTTTGGAGTCATCAACTTTGAAGCATTAATAACAAGAGTGCATAATTGCACTATATATTAGAAGAAGAGTAGGCCACTAGAGGGCTTCTCTTCTTGGCATTGCGTAACGGTGTTCCGCCCACAATACGCGAATGTTCCCCCGTTTGGTGGGGGGTAGCAGAAAAGAGGTCCCCGTTAGGTGGGGGGGGGGTAGCCAACAGCCAATCAGATTGCAGAGTCCCCCTACCCGTTTGGTGGGGGGGGGGGGTATAGCAAAGGATTACGGTAGTTTTTGTTCTATTCAAAAATGGGTCCCCGTTTGGGGGGGGGGGGTAGCCAAAAGAGGTCCCCGTTTGGTGGGGGGGGGGTAGCCAAAAGAGGTCCCCGTTTGGTTGGGAGGGTATGCTAAAGGGGTCCCCGTTTGGGGGGGATTCGCTAACAGCCAATCAGATTCAGCCAATCTTTGCCTGTCTTGACGACCCCCCCCCCAAACGGGGACACTTTTCTGCCTAGCCCCGCCCCCCCACCAAACGGGGACCTCTTCTGGGTACCCCCCACCAAACGGGGACGACTTTTTGCTACCCCCCCCCACCAAACGGGGAGGGGGTATGCCTGTCGACCCCCCCCCCCCAAACGGGGGAATATTCGCGTATTGTGGTCGGAGCACCGTTACTCAATGCCAAGAAGAGGAGCCCTCCAGTGGCTCACTCTTCTTCTATTATATAATAGAATTATGAACTCTTGTTAATAACAATTGTTTACTTGGAGCAGAGTTTTTGTGCATTTTATTGTGCCAAGAGTTTATAATACCAAGAGTGAGAAGCTTGGCCCTTCCTAATGGAAATGGTCTGCGAGATGCTCGGCACATTAAGGCCGAAATCTCGGGGGGGGGTACCACTTACCATTGTTCAGCATGTGTTTATATGCGTTTGAACTAAAACGCATCTGATTGGCTAATCGCCTACCTTCTGTCAAATTTACGTGTATAAGCGGACCCCCCCCCGAGATCTCAGGGGGGCCCGCTTAGTTGTTAAGCGTGTGGTTATATGCACTCGCACAGAAAAGCCTCACCAACCGCAATCCTCATCAGTGCTTTTCAGTTCGACTGCATATAAACACACGCTTAACAACGCTAAGCGGGCCCCCCTGAGATCTCGGGGGGGGGGGGTCCGCGGTCCGCTTATACACGTAAATTTGACATAAGGTAGGCGATTAGCCAATCAGATGCGTTTTAGTTCAAACGCATATAAACACATGCTGAACAATGGTAAGTGGTACCCCCCCGAGATTTCGGTCTTAAGCCGATTTCACACGATGGGGATTTTCATGGGGATTCCCCTGGGGAATCCACCGGGGACACATTCGAAAATTTTCCCAAAAATCTGCAAGGGATCCCCATGGGGATTTTTCATGGGGATTCTGTTCACACGATGGGGACAATCCCCAGGGGATCTTTGCTATAGATTGCTTTGCTTTCCATAACATTTTATTATTCCTGTGCAATTTAAATCGAATTTACTGTTTTTAACAATTCGAACAATTATATTGTATATAGTAAATAAATAAACACGCATGTATAATAATTTAATCCATAGCTTCGTCATTTAGTCCTTCCATGTAATTTATCTGTTTTGACAATGATTCTCCTACAAGATTACTAAATTAGTGCATTTGTTTCTACAAGTTTTCAACAACTCATAAAAGTGGGTGAAATTAATTAATACAGCATTCATTTTCTTTGTTATGTAACATACTATTCTAGTTTCGGTTGAATACACTTAAAACTACATTGGCAATAAAGTCAGCTGATTTTGCTGCTCTCTGATTGGTTGTTTCATGGGGATCCCCACAGAAAATTGCTCGGCGAGCAATCCGTCCCCATGGAAATTTTCATGGGGATCCCCACAAAAATCCCCATGGAAATACCCATGGGGCATCCCCGTGGGGACAGATTGGGTCCCCATGGGGATCCCCATGGGAAAATCCCCTGGGGAATCCCCACGAAAGTCCGTATCGTGTGAAATCGGCTTTAATGTGCCGAGCATCTCGCAGGCCATTTCCATTTGGAAGGGCCAAGCTTCCCACTCTTGGTAGTATAAACTCTTGATTCTGCACATGTACACTTTTTTCCAAGATGCACACTTGAATTTAAAATGCACACATAAATGCACAGTCAAATTTTACTTTCACTAACCACAAAATGCCCTAAAAAATTTCCCAAGTGCTTCAAATTTTAAAAAAGGCCTAGCTTTTAACTGGGGCTGCCGCCCCCAGACCTCTCATCTTCTTACTATTTTTTCGATCAGGGCAACGTCGCAAAGACCTTACATACGTACTTTGTTCTATTCTTCTTTACTAAAGCCACTAATTAATTATTGAAATATTTTTGCTTTGTGTTGTATTTATATACTGTGCGTCCCTTCATTGTCAGAAATAAACGACTGGATTAAGCCAACTTCTCTTCAAGTATTTCTTCACATTTTTTTCCTCTACAGCTGTTCGACGCGTACAGTGCTAGCTTTCTCACTGCCGTTTGTTAATCTGTTAAAACGGCAAGAAATTGTTCAGAAAATTTTTTAAAATGCACACATTTTTTCGAAAATGCACCCTATTTTTTAAAAATTTCCTATATCAAAAAACAAACCCTGACTTGGAGTTAAGAAACCATCTTTATATCAAAATATAGCCTAACACTGGATTGCACCAACAGAAATAATCTCGAGCTTGAGATTATCTCGAGATTAACTCAAGATTAACTGGAGATTATCTTCACAGAACATTGCACCAAATAAAGCTGGAGATAATCGCTAGCTCGAGATAAACTCCAACTACCGATATTTCAATCCTACCACTGGACTAGGATTAAGCCAAGATAATCTGGAGGTTTCCACTGGATTTGAACCGTTGATGAGCATTTCTTCTATTTGGACAACAAGTGTTGAATAGTATCAAGAGTCCAGTTTACACGACCAAACTTTCGCCAAACCAAACTCAGACCAAACTCAAATTTGGTGAAAGTTTGGAGAAAATTTGGCCGTGTAAACGAACGCCAAACAGCACCAAACTTTGACCAAACTCCCACCAAACTGTCAAACCGGGTTTGGTGTAGGACCAAACATTTTGCAAAGTTCGGTGAAAACAGCCAAGCAGATTGCAACACATGACCATGACAGGAGCTTATAAACTACATCAATACGTACGTTTTATTACTTCAATTGGGTTCTAGCCTTGTGGATTTTTTTGCACTTCCACTATACTTGTGTTTTTCTATAAAATAGTATATCTGAATGGCGGGTTGGAATTTTGAAAAGGAGATTGATTTACTGAATTTTTACTCCGAAAAGCCTTGCTTATGGAATTACAAGGATGAATCCTATTTTAAACGTACTAGGTGTGGCCAACAAAATATAAATTAAATTAGTAAATACGAGAATAGCCAAAAAACGAACGTTTTTAAATTAAATTAATTAAATTGAATTAAATTTTAATATTCTGTTTAGTTTTTTATACTGTTCCAATTTCTATAAAAATTACAGTGGAAAGAGGGAAATCCCCTCCGCATCGGCCACACCTATGACTATGAGCACACTAACAAAATGATGGATTTTAAAACGTTAAATTTCACAAAATGGGGCATATTTTAAACGCAATCTGATTGGTTCCCTCCAAAAGTCTGACACAAAAATGTGTGTACAAAATCTGTAAGGCCTCCAGTGAACTCAATATACGTCGTAACCCCATATAACCATATATTTTCGGAATCCTTGCAGCGAGACAAACATTTTTATAAAATTTAAAATTTTTTAAAATTTCAAAAATTTTAAAATATCGGTTTTTCGGGGAATTTTTTCGGACCGTGCAAGCTATTCAGCTCATTCTTTCACAAAAATTTTCCCGCCCGAAGACCATCGATTGATACAAGAACGAAAAAAATCGGTTGAGAAATAAGCATGTTATTCCAAAATTTCGTTTTTCCATTTCCTTTGATGTTTGCCGCTTTTGGCAACTTTGACTGGTTATTACTCGCGACTCGCTCACCCGAAAAATTATTCGATTAGATTTTCAGGACCGCCTAGGCGCCCGCTTTCACCTGATATATGTGGTATTTCAAAATTTGAAAATCGATTTTTTTGAAAAATACCACTTTTTGACCCAAAATTTCGGCATAGCAATTCTGGCAAAAGTGAGTAAAAATAATATAATCATAAAATTCAAGCTGAGCTGAATCCAACGATATAAAGCTTTTGTTGCTACGAATTATATTGCGCCAGCAATGAATTTTTAAACAATATCCCTTATTTCAGCTGGTTTTGCTAGTTTACAGAGTTTACACTGCTTCATTCAAATCACGGCGGCAACATCAAAGAGAGCCAAAAACCAGCTGAAATAAGGGATATTGTTTAAAAATTCATTGCTGGCGCAATATAATTCGTAGCAACAAAAGCTTTATATCGTTGGATTCAGCTCAGCTTGAATTTTATGATTATGTTATTTTTACTCACTTTTGCCAGAATTGCTATGCCGAAATTTTGGGTCAAAAAGTGGTATTTTTCAAAAAAATCGATTTTAAAATTTTGAAATACCACATAAGCGGGCGCCTAGGCGGTCCTGAAAATCTAATCGAATAATTTTTCGGGTGAGCGAGTCGCGAGTAATAACCAGTCAAAGTTGCAAAAAGCGGCAAACATCAAAGGAAATGGAAAAACGAAATTTTGGAATAAAATGCTTATTTCTCAACCGATTTTTTCGTTCTTGTGTCAATCGATGCGTCTTCGGACGAGAAAATTTTTGTGAAAGAATGAGCTGAATAGCTTGCACGGTCCGAAAAAATTCCCCGAAAAACCGATATTTTAAAATTTTTGAAATTTTAAAAAATTTTAAATTTTATAAAAATGTTTGTCTCGCTGCAAGGATTCCGAAAATATATGGTTATATGGGGTTACGACGTATATTGAGTTCACTGGAGGCCTTACAGATTTTGTACACACATTTTTGTGTCAGACTTTAGTTTGGCAAACGTTTGACAAACTAATCTTTGCTCGTGTAAACGGACAGTTTGCCAAACTTTTTTCACCAAACTTGAGTTTGGTCTGAGTTTGGTTTGGCGAAAGTTTAGTCGTGTAAACTGGGCTTTATCTTTTTAAACACCATAGCTCACCAAAATTGATCAAAATGCATTTACAATGGTAAATTAAATAATGCACAATGGTAAATTATATCAATATATTTAAAAACATTTTTGTTTTATACATATGCAGAAATAAATATGTTTTATACATAAATAATTAATATCTTTGTATTTGATTTTCCAAACCATCCTTTTTAAAAGTGCTTAAACTGGACAATATGGATAATATTATTACAATACAATATATTCCTGGCTGACGCCGCCCAAGTAAACATTTTGTAGTCGTCAGAAAACCTTCAACTTTCAAATTGTCACGTTTTAAAGAAAGGTTGCCGCTTGATTGGTGAAACGGTTCATCACATGACACGAAAACAGAATTTGATTGGTTAATCCTTAACTCGAGATAATCTCGAGCTTAAGCTGTAGATTGGATAATCTTGAACTAATTTTCGTTGGTGCAGCAGATATTCTCTAACTCAGACTTACGGCCGTTTGCACCAACTTCGAGATTAGCTCAAGCTTAAGCCGGAGCTAATCTCGAACTCAAGATCGGGTAAGCTTGAGCTTATCTCTAACTACAACCTCGAGGTTATCTCTTGCACCGATTTCTGTTACAGATTAGTCAAGCTGGAGCTAAGCTCCAGCTAAACTCTAACTTGTGGGTTATCCAATGCAATGCTGTTAAAGAGTCACGTGCTAAGTGATAGGACCAATCAAAAGCTAGCAGCATTTTTCAACTATTCTACGTTTACTTTACACATTACAATTGCAGTAATTCGCTTAACAATGAGGATTATGATTGCTTCCAAATGTCTGCAGTTGCGACGACGACTGCTACCTCCTACAGTTCAAGTTTACGAGCACGAAGGCAGCGGTTAGAATTAATGTTTTTGTGAATGATAAGAACATTTACAAAACAACACTTAGAAATTACGTTGTCTAATTTCTGCGGAGTTATTGCTAACAGTTGCAGATTCCTGTAACTGGGCATTCAAATTTGAGAATTCAAATTATATGCGTTGTTCAACGCGGTTTTTGCTGTAAAACTGGTCAGAAATAGAGTTAATCCTACTCTTGACCAGGATTGAAATTTAGACGCTCGAGACTAGCTCGAGGTTGAGTTAATCTCAAACTTTTCTTGGTGCAACGCTCTTGCAGATAACCTCAAGCTAATCTCGAGCTAAGCTCAAGGTAATCTCAACCTCGAGCTTATATTGGTTGGTGCAAATCGGTGTTAGAGATAAGCTATAGCTAAGTCAATCTTGAACTTGAAGATTATCGCTAGCTTAAAGCTAGAGATAATCTCGATGTTGGTGCAAATGGGCGTAAGATTTTCTTTTTCTAATAGATACCTGGAAGCTAACTTTGGTTTTCTAGAAATTTTTCTGAATATTAGAATGGGTGCATGATGCAGATGTTCGCAATTTGCCTTTAGTAGACAGTCGTAGACAAACAGACATATATATGAATTCTTCACTTTTTCGAAATTTTTACATTTTTCCACTTTTTACAGCTACACTGTACCGCCAATTGCCAAGAAATATGATTCCAGGTATATGTCTTGCTGTATCTGCCGCTACTTTAATGCAGCAAGAAACATCACTAGTTTCTGAGCAAGCAAGATAGAGGATTGCGAGCAATTGACAAATTCTTGGTCAATTGCCAAGCAAAATAAATCAGAGGGCCAGCTAATTACTGGCAGTGGCATGCCGAGAATGCCTAAATCCTATACTTTTTGACAGTTGAACAAACTATTACCATGGTACACAGGAAATGAGTCTAGGTTTGAAATTTTTTACATATTCATTATACTTTTAACACAATTGTGGGATGTTACCTGCTGGCTGACAAAAGAAATGCGCGTTGGCGCGACTAGCTCATTTGCATAATCGTGTAATTTGCATATTTACAATATTTTGGAAAAGTCAGTCAGTTGTAGTGTGGCAGTTGGAGTGTCAACAGTTTCGGGGTCGGGCGAACTTTTAGTCGGGTAGGAGTTTAGGTGTACGGGAGCGGGTAACGCCCTCCCTTGTGTTCTTTGATTCTACCGTCGTGCTCCCTTTTATACTTTTGCAGTGATTTTGTACGTTTATTTTAAAGTCAGTATGTATATTTTGTATTCACTACAGTAAAACCTAGCGGTTATTTTGATTTATTAGATTTAGGGGGGGTCGCTTAGGGCTTCTCAGATAGTTCTATCTTAATCTACTCGCCCATTTGCAGTACTCCCGCATCTTCTCTCAATCAGCTAGGACTGGATATCACACACTGAGCACCTACTTGCAATCATCTAGTGAAGTCCGACATAGTTTATTATAGGGGCACACACACAGTACTTCACAAATAGTGGCGACCGTGATTTTTCAGTAGATGTCCAAAGATCTAGCTTTTTCTGAGAAGAAAAGGGAACACGATAAGCGAGAAAAGCAAAGAGCACAACTTTGGGGGCTCTTATCATACTTTGACGGACCGGTTGATTTAGATAGAGGGACTCCCATGGCTTCAAAGCAAGGTATTGCAAAAGCGGGGGGTCGTGGTCGGGGGGGTGTCTCCCCCAACACTAGTCCGGGAGGAACTGCTCCAGGTATTGGAAGGGGGACCCCCAGAAGACCCGAGGGCTATGTTCCTGATATCCCCCCACAATTATGGGAAGGGCAAAATTCTAAGGCGAAACCTGTTACAGATAGAGGATCAGGGGGGCGTGGGGGACCCTCCCGGATTCCCCCCCCACCCACAAGTTCTCGCCGGATCCAGTCCCAGTTGGGGGTTTCGACCTCCACGGCCCCGTCTACATCTTCAGAGGCCCCGTATGGCGGTCATCTAAATAAAACTTTTGGGGGGGGGGGGCAGTGACTCGGTCACAATCTGGAGCTATCCGCTCCCAAGTTTCGCAGTCTGCGGGTTCCCGGTTCTCAGTGTGGCAGTCGGGGGCCCCCCAAGTGTTATCAGATGCCATTCCCCCAGAAATAGTAGTTTCTGGGGAAGAAACTACGGTAAAATCCTTGTCTGGGGGACCAGAACTGCTGCAGACTTCAGATTTGCCTCAGGAGGGGCAAATGCCCACTCCCGGCCCCCAATTTGACGCCTTTGATGATTCTGTTGAAATCGACGACTCAGACTCGCAAGATGAGCAACTTTTGTCAGCTATGCAGAATTATTTGGATTACAGGAGGAAAGATCTCGGTTTGGCGCCAGTCACAGTTTCGGAACTTTTGGGGGGAAAAAGTTCGAAAAGTTTGGGTGAGAAAAGTTCGGGGGAAAATAATTCCGAACCTGTTTTGAACCAAAATTCTGAAAATGATTTGATTCAGTTACAACATAAGCAAGTCCCTCCCATTTCCGGAAAGTCTGCAGCCGTGGCCCCTTCCCAGGTTCAAGGTAGCTGTGCAGAAGAACCTGACAGAATGGTGGGTGTACATGATCAGAATCGGGAGGCGTCCGTTTCTCCCCCCCAGGGACGACTTGAGTCCTCTGCGCCCACGTGCCAATCTCAGTCGCAGAGTACGTCTAATTTTACGCCAGATCAAGTGCGCAATTCGGTCTCGTCGTCCCGGGGACAGGTGGGGCAACCCACTCTGGGGGTCCCCGGTCTTGTAAACGGCGCTCAAGGGGGATCACCCAATTTTGGTCAAAATTCAGGGCATGTCTGGTGTCCACCGTCTGCGCTACATCCGCAAGGTACGTTTCAGCGTGCTTCTCCGTCAGGTCAAGCACAGGCCGCTCCATAGGTTCAGCAGCCGTCACAAATGTTATCTTTCACTCCGGGTTTTTCTCAATCTCAATCCCCGGTTCAGCAGCCATTATATACGTATACTCCTCCAATTCTACAGCTTGGTCCGTCTACGGCACAATCCGGCTATTATGCCGTTGATACGTTCGGAAATCCAGTATACGTATATAATTCTCCGGCGCAGTTTCCTACTGGCACTTCTGCTGCTTTACAACCGGCGGCTCATACGTACGTACCGGTACCTGACCAGGCGGTTATTGGTCCGGTAGCACCAGCTGTAAATCAGACGGTGGAAACCAGTCCACACAATGTCCAAATTTCAGATTTTGTGCTGGGAAACTCACGGGTGGCTTCTGACCCACCTCCTCCGCCAGATAGGGGGGGCGCCCCCCCGGGTTTTTCTGCACAACAAGCGGGTAAGAAGGGGGTTTTTCCCACAAAGAGACGCAAGCGACGCCCGCCCGTCACCCAACTCCGGTGACCATGGAGGCCACAGATGCTTCAGTTTTAGGCCATGATCCACGCCTTTTTCGTACGTATATTGAGATTCTCCGGGACGTTCCCCGGTTTGATCCAGAATCAGTTTATGTTGAAGACTGGATCCCACAATTTGAATCAGCGGTGGAAACATTTCAAATTCCGAAAGATCAGTGGCCTCGTCTTTTCTACAGTAAACTGGCGGGTAAGGCTCAAATTTATGCCTCCCGGGCGGGTCTTTCTATGATTGATTCTTATGACAGCATTTTGAAACTTTTGAAGACTCAATTTCCCAAACCGCAGCTGTCGTATCAACAGAAGTACACAGTTTTTGTCAACCGGCTCCAACGTCCCGGAGAACATATACGTAAGTATATCTCAGAATTACAAGCTTTGGCACTCGATATCTGGAGTAACCCGGGTGACCGGGAGAAGCACTGTGTCCAGCAGGTCTATGCCGGTGCAAATGACGGGTACGCGGCGTCGCTTGCGCCTTTGGGGGCCTATGGGGAACCCTCTATGGAGGACATTTTGCGGGTTATTGACAAACTTGACGCCCGGACCCCACGCCCCACCTCAGGGGATGCGCTTTCGTATGACCCTCCAATTTATCATGTGGCATCGTCAGAGAGAGCAGAATTGGGTGGGGGCTCCAACGACCCGCTAGAACAACTTCGCAAGGAACTTCAGGAGCTTCGGACATTATGGGAAGAAGGGAAGGAAGCAAGGCCTAGGTTTGATGATAAGCGTAAGGACAAGTGCCTCCATTGTGGCAGAAGAGGCCATGACCCTAATAATTGTTGGGACAAATATCCTCAGCTGGCCCCGGCAGGTTGGAGGGTTCGACCCCTTCCCCGGGAACAGGTAGCTGGAGTTACGCAGTACGTACCAGTCTACCCGCAGTTTTG